>CANTUT010000645.1:7500-190000 GCA_947687605.1 Reutealis trisperma | reverse complement strand
TTGGGATTATAGAATTTAGGTAATGGATTTATGCATATATGCATGAATGCATGAATGAAAAGCTATTTCATGGATATGCAAGTAGGCTTGATTTAGGGTACATACAATCTATGGTCCAACTTCTAGATCCATTACATGAAAGGGTAAAGGTGGCTTGTACAGGGTACCCGTCACACTAGAGCAGCAATATACCTAACTACATGTGAGTCAATGAGCCTCGCATAGGTCCAATAGTACATGCATGCTCGTTACACCTTTGAAAGGATCAAAGGATTCGTCACGAGGTGGATGATTTCACTATCGGCGAATAGACCCAAGGAGGATTACACACTCGATTTTACTTTTTATCCATTATTTTCCTAAGAAATCTAGGTTAAAAGGCAAGGAGCCAATGCAAATGATGCACGAAAGTCATTTATTTATTAAAACTGCCAAACTTTGATTTAAATCAATTAGTAGTCCTCTTATTTCTTTTATAAAAAAAGAATGTTGTCCCCAGTGGAGTCACCAGCTGTGAGATCTCGCTCGAGCACCGGTCCGATCCGCTAAGTGGGAATCAAAATGCACATTTGGGTTTGAACTCACAATGGAACCCTCAAGTTCAAATTGATTATTTTTTGAAAAGAGTCGCCACCTTAATTTTATTTTATTTGGGAAAAGATTAAGGGAAAAACCCAAATTGACTCCAATTAATATCCCAAAGGAAAAAGATCACTGGCCTCGAAACCAAAGAGGATTCGGGGATTAGGTTTTTGGTTTGTTTAGAAAAATAAGTTTGGCAAATTTAATATAAAATGACTTAAAATAAATTTCATGAACAATATACAAAATGCATGAACAATTATATAATGCATGAATAAACAAATAAATAAACATTCATTCGAAGCAATAAAATAAAGTAAAGAAATTAATCTTTACAATTCAAAACCAAAATAAGGGATACTTCCTCTAGTCCTTATGGGTTCTAGGGAAGTCACACATTTTTCAAAATAATTATAAAGCAATTACTAAAGAAAATACTGCAAAAGAAAGACAACATCAATATTATAATAAAGAAAACAAACTAAAAACAAATATCGCAAAGAAAGGAGCTAATTCATAGAAAAAAAATATATAAGAAAATGATTATTTCTTGTTTAAATTAGATTTGATGCTTTAAACAAACAAGCCTACGTATCCCTTTGAATGGGAATCAAAATCCACGTAGTTCGCCCTTCTTGTGAAGGGATTAGTTTAGCCTAGCCGTTTTATCATGTTTCAGTTCATTGATTGAAAGGTGAGTTGATTGATTAAATCAAATTGATTGATTATCAAGTTGTTAATTAGGTAAGGTTTTAATTAACAAGTCAATGCAACAATTCAAATCGTTTACCTAGTTGACTAAATCAGACTCTAATCAACATGCCTCAAAATAATGAAAAAAACGATAAAACATGCCAAGCAAAGAGACAATAAATGAAAAGAATAAAATAAGCAATCCCAGGGAAAAATAACAAAATAAACAAACAGAGCAATATAAAGCAAAAGAAATACTAAAACAAAACAAAATAAGAAGACAAGAAAATAATTACCTTACGAAGACGAGACTTTGGGACGTAGGGCAGATGGAGCGGACGACCGAAACGCAATTCCACCTTTTCGGCTCGGCTGAACGACAACCTTAGAACAGGGACTCGGACAGTGTTATTGAGACCTCGTCGGACTGATTTGAGGAGAGCAAAATCGAAACAACCACCTTAATAAAATAAAATAAAATAAAACTTTAAACTAAAAGGTCGTTCCTTGCAGATCAAACCTTAAAAAATATTGATTGCTTTGAAATCAATTAGTTTGATTAAGCAATTCTAAGTGTGGAAATGAGGTAGGAAGGTAGTGCTTTTATAGGGAAAGGATTGAGAGTAGAAATGGCAAGTTTCAGATGTGGGATTCACTTCCCAACGCACAAAACCGCACAGGAAGTCTTGAAAACTGTACAAAAGGCAGGTCGACACACGGTAACTGCACAGAACTTGTGTAGTACCGTACAGGCCTGTGCGGTACTGCATAGTCTCTATAGGATCACAGACCACCCTGTGCAGTCCCTATGGCCCACACACCCCCTTTTTACTACGTTCCGACTCGTTTCAAATCCGATTTAAGTCCAGTTTAATTCTATAGGTTCGTAATTGAGTGCCGGTTGTCTGAAAATGTAAATTTGAAGGTTCACAATTGGCTATTCAGTATTATAGAAATATTAAGAATATAAGAAAAATACATCAAGTATATACCAAATATAAAACGTTATATATTCTAAAAAAAATTAAAAATATTTTAAGACTCATAATAAATAGTATATCTTAGGTATATAATGAGTATATTTCAGGTATATAACAACTTGATTCTTATTCAAGTATGCCTATTCAAATTGTAAAATCCATTTTTTTTCTTTTCTAACTTATATAAATATTAACACAATACATGTTTTTGTATATCACAACAGACTTTGGCATGACAACATAAAGTATGTTGACTTTGACATAACGGGTATACTGATACCAAAGAGTAGCAACTTTCAAAACCTAATAGAAATACAGTCAAAGCAACTTAAAATCAAAATGGAAAAACAAGAATGAAAATCTGCTATCAAGTAAAAAGTGGTTATTCAGATATTCATTTTTAAAATTGATATACCAAATTGGCATACTGATACCAAATGCTCGACCTTAAAATTGATATTCTAATTCAAAATGGTATTCATTCAATTCATTTAGTATACAATTGGTATATTTTAGTCAAACTTCAAAGAATTAAATTATTGCTTGATTCATTATTTCAAAATTTGTAAAAAAAAATAAATATTGCATTAAATATAATTATAATAATAGCAAATGGTATACCCTAATATATTATGAATATATAAAGGGTATTTGCTACTATTAAAAATACAATTTATCTCTACTCAATTTTTCTAGAAATTATAAACCTAATCTACAATTTATTTCAAAAATATGACAAAAATAATATAAAAAGAAAAAATAATTATATAGAAAAGAAAATTTGAGAAAATATTATGCAATAATAAAAATGATATAAAATCAACTAAATATTATACAATCAACCTGTAATTAAACACAAATCAACTTCTAATTAACCAAATAACAATAAGCATTTTATCAATACTAATGCTAGAATTTGCAAAAACTAACAATGGACTTATAATCAAGCTATAATTAACATATTATCAGCTAAAAACTAATATATAATTAACTACAAATCAATTTTTGATTAGCCAAAAGAAAACCTAATTCTCAAGCTGGTCCATCATCTCTCTCAAATTACAGTAATTTAATAATACTAATGCTGATTTTTAGTATATAAAAGAAACCAATAAAAACTAAAGCAAATAAAATGGGTTAAACCAACTAAAAACATAAAATATATTAAACTAAGATAATTCATCCCATAAATAAACAGACTATTAAAAATATAAAAATATTTAAAAAATTACATAACAAAATATTAAATGAAGAGACTAATAACAATATATATATATATATATATATATATATATATATATATATATATATATATATATATAATCTAGCCAACAAAAAAACTCTCTAATCATCTTCACTCAACTGCATCATGACATTAATTGGAACGACACCTTTTAGGTTCATCTACAAAACATGAAAGTAAAAATTTTACAATAAAAAAAAGTCATCCAAATAAAGGAAAATGCATCAATAATAAGGCTTGAACAAAAAAAAAAATTACCTCTACAGGTTTTTTGTCTTTGGGAACATGTTTTACATCCATTAAAAATCGCACAAAGTCATATTCCAAATTCATCATCTCACAATAAAGATCCAGTAACTTGCAAAATTGAGTATCTTGCTTCATTAAGAATCTCTTTTGCCATCCATCCTAAAAATATAAACGAAAAGAAATCAAATGAAAATTTAGAAACATTCAACTCTTTCTATGAAAGGCAAAATACTTCTTCAAAAAAATCAAAAATAGAGAAAGATAGAGAAACAAAATGAGTAAGAAAAAAAAAACTAAGAACAAAAGAGCCAAAAAAACCTAACTGTATGCAAATAAAATACTTAGTATAAGAACAAATAAAACTACCACAATCACTATGAAACATAAAAACAAAACAAATTGAAAATAGAAAAATTAATAACATACATAATAATATAAAAAAAACAAATATAGAAAATTACTTCGTCATTTAATATTAATTAAATTAAATTATTAATTAAAAAAAGAAGGAAAAAAGAAAAAAATGAGAATACCATGGAACTGTAACTCTTCTTCTTTTCAACTCAGCCATTAAATTCCATTTCTTAAGCCTCTGTTTCTTAGTAATATTAATCTCCACTTGCACTTGTGTGCATTTATCATGAACCAGAATTTTATATTTCAACTTTTATTTCATAAACCCATGGATTCTTTAAATTTTCCTCTGTCTAAAAGATTTCTTAGAAAATTCAAGAGATTTCTCATGAAAAGATCGCTCACTGACCTTGATAATAGATAAAAATTTGAATCTACTATTGAAGGTAAAATAGAAATAACTGAATAAATTTATTAACTCTGCCACATATCATCTTCAAAACAAATTAATGAACGCTTCAATTGATAATGTACCGTAAGATAAAAAAAAAATAAGTGCAATAAACAAAAAAAAATATAGAAGTAAAAAAAATAAGTATCGCGTATAAATATAAAAAAAAATTGTAAAAAATTAGATAAAGAGTGTAATTTCCTCTCCTTTTTAATCAGTGCCCAACACAATCCTTGTGTTTTTAATCATTCACTTAACAAATGCATAATGAGTTTAAATGGTTTGGTATCATTAACTTTAGTAAATGAATTATATTATGAACTTAAAAAAAAAAAAAAAAAAAGAACCTATATTACAGTTTGAATTTTAATTAATATGAATAATTAATCATGTTGAGTTCATAATTCCTGAAAATTTTCAAAATTTACGACTCTAATATTCTCTTGATATCCATCAGATCAATTTGTTCAGAAAGTCTTGATGAACATTATGTTCATCAATTTTAAAAATTAAAAAAAAAAAATTGAAGTCATCAAGGATCTTCAAAATGTACAAATTGGCTACTGACACAAATTATTATCTATATTTTACCTGCAATGATTTAGGCGAGGGATCCGAAAATTTCGTCTCACAACCAAGCTCTTAAATTTTCATTTTCATTTCCATATTGAAATTTTAAAATCATGAAAATATATTTGAATATTTCGATATCGATATAAATATTAATATATTTTTTAAAAATATATATTAAATGTTAAAAATTTTGTATAAAATTTTAAAAAATATTATAAAATACTAAAAGAAATAATAAGAAATCATGATACAGTAAAAATGCCATCAATAAATATAATATATATTGTAAAATAATATAAAGATAATAACTAAAAATAAAAATTTTAACTAAAAATAATAGATAAAAGATGAGTTCAATATCATTTTTTATAAAAATAGACTTTTGTTAAGAAATAATTAGAAAAACCAACTCATACAAAATATATAAGTTGATGAAAAAAATCCTTCACCTACTTACAAGTTACATACATGTATTGATGAAAAAAATCTTTCACCTACTTACAAGTTACGTACATGTATTTAAATGCTCAATAGTTTTTCTATATTTAAATTTTAACAAAACACAAATTATTATTATTGTACCACAATAGCAAGTAAATAATAATTTTCTTAATATCACATTGAATTTCTGTGGTTCAGAATTATCTGCTCCATCTCCTACAATTGAATGCTAAGAATTTGTGATCCACTCAGTACTCTTCCCAAGTTAGGTGATATTACTGATAATGATTATTTTCCCTGTATACAACTCTTCTTAAGTCATGTGATATTACTGATATACAATATACAACTCTTCTTAAGTCATGTGATATTACTGATATACAATATATGTTGAATGTGCATTCTACATTGTTGGCCAACATATGCAAGACATTCTATTGGTGAAAAATAGGGAAAATAATCATTATTCCCATATATGCATTGACTGGCATGTATATTTGTTGATATGCATAGGGCATAGGACATATATGTGTTGATTCATAATTAGATGAATGAAATTAAGACCAATTATTATAAAAGCATTTTATTCCATAATTATTTGAAAATGAAGTAAAATATGATAAATATGTATTTCCAATTTCATGACTCATAGACTAAAATTAAGAGAGAGATCAACTTTCTAAACTGTTATATTTCTACCTTTATTTTTTTTTTCCACATTGTCTCAGGGATTTTTACTGGTTTAGATATTTTTTCTAAAGTATTTTTCAATTCAGATTATTTTTATTTAAAATTTCCCATTTAAGTTTATTGTAAAAATATTTTTCAAATTAAGCTATTTTTTGGATTCAAAAAATAGCTAAACCCCAGTCAAATAAGCAGCCAGGCTTGACTGCTACTATAAGGAGCGGCCAGAGCCAGCTAGCGTGCTCCTCACTTCCACAACTTTTTTTTTTTTTATTTATTCATTATCCACTAATAATTCTATTCTTTAAATTCTTTCATTTTCAAGACGAAAATCAAATTTCTGTCATTTTGTAAAATACTTTGCTGTAAATTAATGTTAATTTTGTTAATAAATTTTATTAGTATATTAATAGTATTTAGTTAAATATGTTTATAATTTATAATTTTTAATATTTTTCTTGACCCAAATAATATTCAGTATATTGTTAATAATAAATTATAAAACATGTACAATTATTAATATATTTTCATTACATTGCTATTATTTTTGGTGAATGTATACATTGTATTTAGTATAATTCTTATCATTTTAAAAATTTTACATAAACTATTTTATATAATTAATATAATATAATTAAATTGTTATTTTTAAATATAATTGATATAATTACATATAATTAATAATTATATTTAATTATATATAATAATTATAATTATAATAATTATAATTATTATAATTTTATAAAATATAATAAATAATAATTTAATTAGATTATTAGAAATTTATGATATAATAAGTATAACAATTATAATTATTATACTATTTTAAAAAATTTGAAGTGACAAAATAAAGAAAATAAAATTAAGAAAATTCATTTGAAAAAAAACAAAAAAGTGTGAGAGCAGCCAGAATTAACTTTGGCCGCTACTCTCAGCAGAGGCTAGAGTCTGGCCACTGGTGGCAATAGCGGCCAGAGTCTGGCTGCTCCTCCTACCAACGGCCAACTTCACTCATGCCACCTTAATGAAAAAATAATCTAAAATGAGAAATAATTTTAAAAACAATATAAAACGATAATTTTTTTAAAAAATAATCTAAATTGAGAATTATTTTATAAGAAAATCCTAAATTCGTAAAAAGACCATTGTCTCATGTCTCCCTCTCCAATATGTCAAATTTATCTTTTTTATTTTTTTCATAATTTTTTAAATACTTGACATATTGGATATTTTTTATAAAATAGGAAATGAAAGGAATAAATATTCTATGAAATGAAATAGCTATTTTTCACACTTATAAAATTTATATTTTATATTTAAAAAAATTTACTCTATATAATAAATTATCATATACTTAAAATTTCAATCAAAACATGAGATTATAAATTTGCTATTCAATGAAATAACACTATTCCACAACTTAATTTAAACTAAAACTAAGAATAGCTATTCCCCCTTGTTTCGTGCTATTTTATGAAACAAAACAGCTAGACTTGAGAATGCCCGTAACTCCAATCCAATGCATTTCGAGTATTGGGACTTTAGCAACATGAACTATAACGGCCATAATCACCATGAAGGGAAAATAAAATAAATAATAAAATACGTGCAAACTTGTATATTTTCCATCCAAATTTCGAATTAATAACTGGATGTAAATTTTACAAAGTGTGGGAAGTAATATCTGATTATAACACCTCCTTTTCAAGTTTCAATACAGCCATAAAAGCTTCTTGAGGTACGTCTACCTTACCTATTGCCTTCATTCTTTTCTTCCCTTCAGCCTGGTAAGAAAAATACATAGCAAAAATTATGCAAAACCCGATATTGTGATGCATTTTGCTGTTCAACAAGATTGTTATATTGTTTGACAACATAATCTAAATGGTGTCCATTATAAATGGTATCCATTATCCCATGTCCTCAAATATTATGTACTGCATATGGGTTCAAAATAGTTCTGGAAATTGTAAGCACTTCTTGTCCTTTTATGGCTTTATTTCTCTGTCCCTACTCAACTAAATTAGCTGTTGGTTTAAGTCAGGGGCAATTTCATAATTTCCAACTTTGCTAGAAAATTTGTCCCTATCCTTCAAATAGGACTCCAAAACTATTGCTTTAGAAGTCTTTATGTTTATTTCAGAAAATTGTTCCTTCAGAAGACGAGGACTAGTTTTGAAGTCCTAACTAAAGGTTTAGGATTAGTTTGGTCCCGTCCATGTAATGCTTTAAAGTGAAGTTTTAGTTAATAAAATTCAGAAAATTATGATTTTATTCTCAAGTTGTGTGATGCAACTATAAACTTAGAAAGGCTTGATTGGAATGCTGGTAGCTCTATTTTGTTTGTTAATTTATCTCATGTTTTCTAAAGGTTCAGATCAGCCAAGTTAATTTTTTAAGCCCTTAATCCTTGATTCCCACCAACTGTAGCCCTAATTTCTAAAAGCCCAAAATTGCTTTAGCTGTCCTATGTCAATAATGTAATGTAATAGAATAACTTTTTAGTTCATTGCTCGAATTTTTATTTGATTATATTCTATTACATTCAATCACATTCTACAAAACAAGCACACATTTTCAACAGTAAAAATATAGTCCACCAAGAGACCCTACATTGATATCTTAGAAACTGGCATACCTGTTTCTTGAGCAACTTCTTTTTCCTCGAAATGTCCCCACCTACAAGAAAAGGGGGAAAATGTTCATGTTAAACTAACAATAATCATTCACTTTTCTTGTTATCTTTCATCTTAATCTTTATCCTAAGCTTCAATATATATCAAAATCCTAAGAGAAAATAAGAAGAATGTGAAGAAGAATTCACTTGGTATAGAAGAGGGAAGGAACAGTGTGATGTCTTCCACGAAAAGTTAAATATAAAGCAAGTAGTTTGTCAAGAAGGAAACCATTGTCGCCATATAAAATTGAACTTTTGTTACTTAATATTACTTATTTATATAAACAGATTAAATTTTAAATACCACTTTGCCGTATTTTTCTGCATTATTTATTTAACACATCAGTGAATATTTTATACGATTAAAAGGTAAATAATTTTCTGTTAATTACTTCACCTCTCATCCTTTCATGCTCAAACCTCATTTCATTCCACATCGAGTTTTGATTCAAGGGATTTAAGTAAAAAATAATTAAAAAAATTATTGTTGTCATTGGTTTCATTTTTCCTTTCCTTTGATATTTGCTTAAAATACAATACTCATATATAAAAATAAAATTATATTCTTTAGTAATTTTTTTAGGCATTTTTTTTGTCATCTATCAAGTGCTACATTTCAAACATGAGACACAATAAGGTCATTATTGTCATGTTTTTCCAGTTTACCAACGCGTCAAAATTTTCCAAACATGAAGTGGAATAACTAATTTGTTGTCTTGCACAAACACAATACATAACATTTGTCTTGACTTGTCCCATATTGTGCTGTTCTTTGCACCAAACACAACTTATATGTTAGTATTTATTACCATAGTTATATACATCGTACCATAGCATTTGGCCAAGACATCCTTTCTAATTGCTGATAAGGATTCGCTAGCAATAACTTTGGAACCTATGCATGCCTGTACAGATTAGAGAAAGAGTTAAGGCAATTTGATGTCTAGATCACAATATGGTAAATGCTTAGAACATTATGAACAAAAGGTAAAGCAAAAATTATTGAATCAAATTTGAACTGGTAGAAATGCATGCCATAGAATAATGCATTCCCATCTGAATATCAGTAAGAATGTTGCAAATTAGAACATTCTTAACAGGAAAAGAAAATAATCAACACAGGGAACAATTAAAATTGCACTAGTGCTACAAGAACTAACAAGATAGTACAATCAGATTCTTCAAGATGTTTCATATTGTGTACAAAAAAAAAGTTTAACATCAGCGATAAAAGCAAATACAGCATATTTCCAGTTATAACATCATTAACACATCAAGCAACTTATTATTTTTATTATAAAGCAGAAAAATAATCTCAATGGTTGAGAAGAAAAATAAATTTTGGCAGATCATGCCACAGGGACCTCACATTAACAATCATTGATGTAGCAATACCTGCTAAAAGAAAATAGGAAACTTACTTGGATCGGCACTTTAAACATTTGTCGTGGTATAAGCTCTTTCAACTTTTGAGTCAAAGCCCTCCCCACAGCATATGCCTGAACATTTCATTCAATACTAAATACTGTGTACTAAAGAACTCAGCTAGAAATTTGAGTTAACTATAGAAAAAAAGTGAAAAAGAGAAATTAAGTGAGGTTATGATTACTTTGTGACAGAGAAGTATCTGTTACCAAATTCTGTATCATTATTCATACCCTCATTTTTTTTTTTTTTTTTTGGGAAGAATTTCTACTTTATAATAACTTTATCCTTCATATGCATAAACACATGCTTCACAGCTGATGGCTGAATATTTTATTTTTTCTTATCAAATGCCAAAAAAAGGTTCTATGAACAAAAAAAATAAAATAAACTTCTTTGGAACGTCTTATCATGTTCTCTAAGCACACCATGGCATTTCTGATAAAACATACATATATATACCTGACAAATACATTATTACTCTAACAACTTGCACAGTTAAGTTAAATGGCTCACTTTACCTTGTCCTTGTGCACAATAGTAGCTAATGGTTCCACTGGATCGCCATTTATTTGAATGTCAAGCTTTATTAAATCACTTTCCTTATACCTGCCAATCAAAATGAGTGTGTATCTACAGTGTCTTACTTCCAATATGGAGAACCACATTACAAATCTTAAATTATCAATGTCATGTAAAAGATTGTTGAGAAATGGTAGCGAAAAGACACTCAAACACAGCACACATACATGAATACAGGTGCTGTATACTGAACCTTCAAAGGCAACAAATTTCCTTATTGATTACACCACCTCCTACATACTAGAGAGTTCACATAGAATAAGTACAAAAGAGTGGTCATAGGATAGCTGATATGGCCCCTCAAGGAGGATTGAGTTACAGGTTGTTCAGCTGGAGGATCTAGAATTGGATCATCTAAAGCTAGGTGTTAGGCAGATTTCCTGCCACTTTTACCTATTTGAATAATAAGAAATTAATGGCTCATTATGGATTCACTTGAATACTTTCGTTTGAGCCCTTATAAATACTCCCAGCCTCCAAAAAGCACTTGATCTCAAGTGCAAAGGATGGGTAATGCTGAATTATATGCGGAACAGCTTCCCAAATAGCATTAGCTGGTGATAAACCTGCCCAATGAACTAACGTTTCGTGACAATCCACCTGAAAATGGGAATTAAGTATAGCTTGAGCTGTGTGATGTAACTCCCCTTGATGTAACACAGAAAGGCAGTGGCCCATGCTTTAGCCATAACTCTACCACACACACCACACCGTCTCTCTCTCTCTTTCTCTCTCTCTCTCTTTCTTTTTAAACTAACTTCACTAGGGAGCCAAATGAGCCAAAATAACATTGTGAGCTATACATATCAACCACACTAACCCATACCCAGCTTCTTCTAACTTAAAAAGTAAGCTACCTACTAACCCCACTAGTACACCTGCTGGAACACTTTTGCAATATAATTGAAATTCAAATTTCCCACCAAAATACAAAGGAACACACACAGAGACAGATATATATATATATATATATATATATATATGGATGTAGATAGGATATGATTTGATTGCGTATGGATGCAATAGAACATGCTGCTGGAAATTCGTGGCAGCAAGTAGATTGCAGCTTAATCATTGTATTTGGAGAGTTTAATCTGTAAAACCATGGTGATTTGATGTTTTAATGAGATAAGGATGTTCGCGCGTGATCTCAATCAGAAGGGGTGGATAATATTTTGTGGGTCTTAATTGTTTTATCACCAAGTCAGGTTACTGTTGCAGCTTGCGTATGAAAGGAGATGACGGAGAAAAATGTTTGTCTGGTAACTAATTCTCTTACAAGATAACTCAAAATTCTCATAATTGATATCAAAAAGGCTAAGAAATAATTATTTTATCACCTAGGTGACTGCTCTCACTCTAGTTGTATGCCTACCTTGGATCCTGGGTTACTAAAAATACCAAATGTAAGCTAACAGATTTATCCTTTTTGTTAAATTTCTTAGTGATACCACCAAGTTTTTTCTTACATTTGTATAGAGTCAAAACAATCTAGAAAAACAAAGGTTAGCCAAAGACCCAGCAAGGGGAAACGTGCCACCTCTAGAAGCAAAATGAATATTTGTAGTAAAATTTAGTGTAAAGTGACAAATATTTCTCTATGGCTCGGCACTTTGACTCTTGAGAAACAAAATAATCTTTTGTCAAGGGAATACCCTGAGCTTCATCATGTTAAACATGGTACGTTTATTCTACAACCTCGTAGTGCCAAGCTCTTATTAAAAAACAGTATATGTATTATATGACATAACAAAGTATATATACTATTTAATATAATAGATTGAATGTAACATGCAAATTAATTAATAATTTGACATGCCTCGTAACTAGTATATATTTCAAAGGATTTATTGATGCCAAATAAGATAACTATATGGATACTAATATGGTGTGCACCAACATTTGAATTGTTCATCCGAGTGATTGAACTTCCGAAATGTTTACAATCAAGTTCTTTAAAGCTTAAAGATCACTAGAAATTCTGAGCTGGAAGAGAAGATATTAAAAAAACTACTTTTGAGCTATTGTGTTTTTTATGGCTTCCTTTTTTTTCCCCCTTTCCCCTTTAGTTTATAGCTGCATGATTATTAAAGTTGTGCCTGAGGTAGCGCCTCAAATCGTAAAAGTAGGGTGACCCACATGAGGCTCTTGCCTAATGCAAGGTGTAAGGTGTGCGCCTTGTTACAGACTGTAAATAGGAAGTAATTCGGAAGTAATTGTAGTGCTTAATTATAGGGATCCTAATTAGTATACCTTCCTAACTTAGAACCTATACTGTGTATATATATCTAACAGATTGCTCAATGAAAAATATAAGAAAATTATCTCAGTTTACATGGTATCAGAGCCCTTCTGGTCCATATGTACCTCTGTTTCCATTTCCGTTTCTGAGGCTTTTGCCTCTGTTTCTCTGGTTCTCTGTCTATAGACAATAGGCTTTGGGTCACCTGTTTAGGGCAGGTTTTGGTTCTCACCGCCGGCATAGAAGGAAGCGCCACCCGCTGATCGGCCTGTTGACAAAGTCCGGTGACCGGAATCCAAGCGCGTGAGCCACACGCGCCTCAACAAAAATCTGCCGTCAGACCACGTGCCGGAGCGTGCTGGTCCGTCAGTCGCCGGAAAATTTTCCGATCTTCTGTTTCCGGCGCGCCTTCTCCTGTACTACACTCCTTTGTACCTGGTTGGGGCAGCATCCATTTGGGTGTGGGATTTCCTTTTGTGACAGTTTCGGGTGTTTGGGTTTTTGCTGTGTACTTAGTATTATGGCAGAAAAAAAATCGGTAATTATGTCTGATGTTGTTCCTATGATGTCAAAGATAACGGAAAATAAGCTTAATGGCTCCAATTATCTGGATTGGAGTAAAACGGTTCGTCTTTATTTGCGAAGTATCGACAAGGATAATCATATGACTGATGATCCCCCCAAGGAAGATGATTCTAGGCAAATGTGGCTAAAGGAGGATGCTCGATTATTTTTGCAAATCCGGAATTCCATTGAAAGTGAGGTAATTGATTTAATTAATCATTGTGAATTCGTCAAAGAGTTGTTGGAATATCTGGATTTTTTGTATTCTGGGAAAAGAAATATTTCCTGCATTTATGAGGTGTGCAAAGCTTTCTATCGAGCAGAAAAATAAGATAAATCCCTTACAAGTTATTTTATGGATTTTAAGAAAACTTATGAAGAACTTAATATGTTGTTACCATTTAGTCCTGATGTGAAAGTTCAACAAAGCCAAAGGGAACAGATGGCTGTCATGAGTTTTTTAGCTAGTCTCCCTTCTGAATTTGAGACTGCTAAATCCTAGATTCTTTCTAGTTCTGAGATCTCATCCTTACAAGATGTGTTTAGTAGGGTCCTTCGCACAGAAAATTCTCCACCGGTGTAGTTCAATAGTGCCCTTGTCAGTAGAAACAATGATTATGAGTCTGGGCGGTCACATTATAGAAATAATAACAAAGGAGGGGGATCACATGGGTTTGAGGGCCGAGTTCCAGATTAAGGAGGAATTGTGTGTCATTATTGCCATAAGCCTGGACATATGAAGCGAGATTGTAGAAAACTTTAGAACCGAACACAGAGAACTCATTCGGCCCATATTGCATCCACTACTGAAACACCTGAAAAATCAGTTCTTATCTCTGCAGATGAATATGCCAAGTTCTCTCAGTATCAAGAATCACTAAAGTCTTCATCTACTCCAATAACTGTTATTGCTGATTCAGGTAAACCAAATACATGTCTTCTTTCCTCTTCCTCAAGATGGGTCATTGATTCTGGTTGCACAGATCACATGACAGGTAATCCTAATCTCCTTTCCACCTTTCAATCACATGCATCTCCTTGTCAAGTTACTTTAGCTGATGGTTCAACTTCCTCTGTCCTTGGTTCTGGCACTGTCCATCCAACTCCATTACTTACTTTGAATTCTGTATTAAGTCTACCAGGATTTGCATTCAATTTACTATCTATGAGCAAACTTACTCGTGCCCTGAATTGTTTTATCTCATTTTTTCCTGATTATTGCTTGTTTCAGGATCTTATGACGAAGAAGATTATTGTTAAAGGACATGAGTCTGGGGGTCTCTACATTCTGGACACTCAAATACCTAAATCCATTGCTTGTTTTGGAATAATAACCCCTTTCGAAGCACATTGTCGGTTGAGTCATCCCTCTCTTCCTTTGCTAAAGAAACTTTGTCCACAGTTTAGTAGTTTGTCTTCGTTAGATTGTGAGTCGTGTCAGTTTGCTAAACACCATCGTATGAGTTCTAGTCCTAGGGTCAATAAAAGAGCAAGTTCTCCTTTTGAATTAGTTCATTCTGATGTTTGGGGTCCTTGCTCGGTACTGTCTAAAACTGGATTTAAGTATTTTGTTACTTTTGTTGATGATTATTCTCGTGTGACTTGGTTATATTTAATGAAAAGTCGTTCTGGGTTGTTTTCTCATTTTTGTGCTGAAATTAAAACTCAGTTCAATGTTTTTGTTCATACATTGCAAAGTGATAATGCCAAAGAGTATTTGTCAACATCTTTTCAAAATTACATGATTCAAAATGGTATTCTTCACCAAACCTCTTGTGTTGATACTCCATCCCAAAACGGAGTAGCAGAACGGAAGAATCGACATCTTCTTGAGACAGCACGGGCGTTATTATTCCAAATGAATGTTCCTAAAACTTTCTGGGCTAATGCAATTTCAACGGCATGTTTTCTCATTAACCGCATGCCTTCCTCTATTTTTCATGGTAATACCCTGTACAGTATTCTTTTTCCAAATAAGTCATTATTTTCTATTGAACCTAGGATATTTGGTAGTACTTGCTTTGTTCGGGATGTTCGTCCACACATTACTAAACTAGATCCCAAGTCTTTGAAATGCATATTTCTTGGTTATTCTCGTTTTCAAAAGGGATATAGATGCTATTGTCCTAGTCTTAATAAGTATCTTATTTCAGCTGATGTTACTTTCCTGGAAGACAAACCATATTTTCCCTCTTCTACTCCGGAATGTCAGGGGGAGGATGATGATTTGTTAGTTTATACTATTACATCTTCTGAACCAACTCCTATCTAGCCTCTATCTGAATCGGCTTCTGATCCAGCCCCCGTCAAACCTCCCATTTGTCAGGTCTACTCTAGACGTCAGAAGCTTCCTCATTCATGTCCTACACCTGCTCCTCTGTCATCAGATCCAGTTTCAAGTAATGATCTTCCCATTGCTATACGCAAAGGTAAACGTAAGTGTACTTATCCTATTTCTTCTTTTGTGTCTTATCACCACTTATCATCTTCTTCTTGTTCTTTTATTGCATCTCTTGATTCTATTTCTATTCCTAAAATTGTTCATGAAGCCATATCCCACCCTGAATGGCGTAATGCAATGATAGAGGAAATGAATGCTTTAGGTAAGAATGGTACTTGGACCTTGGTTGATTTACCTGCAGGGAAACGAGCTATTGGATGTAAATGGGTGTTCACGGTTAAGGTAAATC
The DNA here is from genome assembly GCA_947687605.1 of Reutealis trisperma. Classification (NCBI taxonomy): domain Eukaryota; kingdom Viridiplantae; phylum Streptophyta; class Magnoliopsida; order Malpighiales; family Euphorbiaceae; genus Reutealis; species Reutealis trisperma. The sequence goes on along the minus strand of CANTUT010000645.1, from coordinate 173,567 downwards.
CTGATGGATCTGTAGCTCGCTTAAAAGCCCGTCATGTTGCTAAGAGATATGCTCAAACTTATGGAGTGGATTATTCTTACACTTTTTCTCCTGTGGCTAAGTTGACATTTGTCAGGTTATTTATTTCTATGGCAGCTACTCATAATTGGCCTCTGCATCAGCTAGATATCAAGAATGCATTTCTTCATGGTGATCTCCAGGAAGAGGTCTATATAGAGCAACCTCCTGGATTTGTTGCTCAGGGGGAGTATGGGAAAGTTTGTCTTCGCAAATCACTGTATGGTTTGAAGCAGAGTCCCCGGGCTTGGTTTGGAAAATTTAGCCAGGCAATTGAAGAGTTTGGAACGGTGAAAAGTAAGTCTGACCACTCAGTCTTTTACAAACAATCTGGAACTGGTATCATTCTTTTGGTTGTGTATGTTGATGACATTGTCATTACTGGGAGTGATACTACTGGAATCTCATCTCTTAAGTCCTTTCTTCACACTCAATTTCACACAAAGGATTTAGGAATGTTGAAGTATTTCTTGGGTGTTGAAGTCATAAGGAGTAAGAAATGTATCTTTCTATCTCAGAGGAAATATGTGCTTGACTTATTAACTGAGACAGGAAAATTGGGGCCAAAACCATGTAGTGCTCCGATAATTCCTAATATGCAACTTACAAAAGATGGTGAGCCATTTGAAGATCCTGAGAAATACAGAAGACTGGTTGGCAAGCTGAATTATCTTACAGTAACTCGTCCAAATATTGCATACTCTATAAGTGTTGTAAGTCAGTTTATGTCATCTCCAATAATTCATCATTGGGCAGCTCTAGAACAAATTTTGTGTTATCTGAAAGGAGCACCTGGTCATGGTATTTTATATGCAAATCATGGACATAGTAATATTGAATGTTTTTCAGATGCAGACTGGGCAGGTTCTAAGGTAGATAGAAGATCTACATCAGGTTATTGTGTCTTTGTTGGAGGAAATTTGGTTTCTTGGAAGAGTAAGAAGCAAAACATTGTTTCACGATCAAGTGCAAAATCAGAATATAGAGCTATGGCACAATCTCTATGTGAAATAATGTGGATATATCAGCTCTTGAATGAAGTAGGCCTTAAGACTTCAGTTCCAGCAAAATTGTGGTGTGATAATCAAGCTGCTCTTCATATTGCATCAAATCCTATTTTTCATGAACGAACTAAGCACATTGAAGTGATTGTCATTTCGTACATGAAAAAATACAGTTAGGTTTGATTTCCACAGGATATGTGAAGACCGGAGAACAGTTGGAGGACATCTTCACAAAAGCTCTAAATGGGGTTCGTGTTGATTATCTTTGTAACAAGCTGGGCATGATTAATATCTATGCTCCAGCTTAAGGGGGAGTGTTACAGACTATAAATAGGAAGTAATTAGGAAGTAATTGTAGAGCTTAATTATAGGGATCCTAATTAGTATACCTTCCTAACTTAGAACCTATACTGTGTATATATATCTAACAGATTGCTCAATGAAAAATATAAGAAAATTATCTCAGTTTACACGCCCCAACTACATTTGATTTGTATAAGCCTTTCTTTTTTTCCTTTTTAAGTTATTTCATTTATTTATGCGGTTACAATATTTTAGGGATCAACTTACCTTATATATTTATGAAGTTATACACATAAAAGCAATGTATATAAGATTACAAATTATTACCAAAAGTATAGGCTAATGAGATTGGACTAATCTCTTAAGATATTGTTGTCATGAGCTTAGCTTACGTTCTAATTTTTTATAAGTTGAAGATTTAATAAAATTCTATCACCAACTCTTTTTCTTTTTTCTTTTTTTTATTTTCTCCTCTAATTATTTCCTGTGATTTGGTTTACATGAGTTGACTTTCCTATTTGTAGATTTCCCAGTATGTTATTCTCATGAGCTAACTTTTCTTTTTCAGATTTAATTCAACTTTATTACCTTTAAATTATAATTGTTACGAGCTGATTTTTTCCTTTTCAGATTTAATTGGACTCTTCCCCCTTTCCTATTTCTTTCTTTTCTAACCTTTAATGCTCCTAAATCCTCTCCCTTTTGTAGATGTTTTTGTTTGTCAGTTTCTATTTTTTTCTTGGATAATATTGTTGCTCTTTTGCTTAATTTTTACAAAAGAAATTACTACCTATTATTATAGATTGCATGAGCTGATGTCAGATTAGGGTAAAAGACATTTTAACATCTCTAGTCTTAATTCTACTTTGATTTTAAAAATACCGATTCAACAATTCTAGATGTTTTATGTTATTGTCATATATATGTTCTTATTGTATTTCTTTTCCACCGTATATCACTTGAGTGTGTGCTTGCTCCTTGCGCCTTGCACCTTACGCCTTGCACATAGGGTCTAGGCCCCTAGGCGCCTTAATGCACCTTGCTCTTTTAATAACTTCATTTAACTCCAAAGTGTGTTCCAAAAATATTTTGAGGAATATAATTTGTGATCAAAATGGGTATCAAGTTTTTCAAAGTGGGCGCCTTTTCACTTAGGTACCATGCATTAAGCTTTGATAGACAGTTATTACAGAGGCATGCATTGAAAAACACAGATGAAAAAACAGATTTAAGTAGGCTCTTTGAAGAAAGAGAGGAAAGTGAAAGTAAGGACAGCAAGAATAAAGATGAAATCAGAATAATCAAAAACATCTTCCTAGATGACAAGGAAAGAGAGTGGATCAAATATGTGCGAACGGGACAAATAAGAAAACAGGAAGTATGGAGCGTAATTAGAGTTCAGAGAAGTCGAGAGGAACAGAGAAGTGACTACGCAACGTGGCCACTTGAAACATATGTATATACATAAATACATATACATATATGTACGTCTATGTACATACATATCTACATATATAGGTACACACATAGATATATGTATATGTACTTACATATGTGTGTGTGTGTTTGTGTGTGTGTGTACACACATATATATACCTCCGTATACATATACATATATATACATATGCATATATATGTATAAAACCTTACCTAATTTCTACCTCATTCTCAACTATCAATCTAAATCCATAATCTTTCAATCTTCAATAAGAAATAAGCTCAGCAATGCATACATCCTATATTACTCCAACATGAATATTGACCTCCACAATAATTCTCTTCATTGCTGCCCCTAAAGTGATATTCTTCCAGAAGTTTCATGATTGAATTTATAGCTCCTATAGATGGAATACTTCCATAATCCCCCTCCAGGCTTTTTGACAAAGCTTTTGTCTTCTATATGCACTTGAAGTACTTAGAAGTTTGACATGGGTCAACAAGACATTGGTTAATCATATATGTTTGATCCATGACAAGTTACTAATGATTACTAGAACATGCAAAGCATTCCCATGCAAGTGAAGATTAGATACAAGCTCTTTTTCAGAAAGCATATGTGCATTTACCCAACAAAGGTGTACTCCATGCTAGCATATCCCTTGCTCCTGGACTTCAGCTGGTCAAAGAAATCACCTACCATCTGTGAAATCAACAAGCTGATAACTAAGTGAAAAGAATAACTCTTAGCATGATTCTAAAAAGAATCCTAATTTAGATGTCCTGCATTTTGAGGAGTGCGATAGTAAGTGGACTACAAGGCTAAGTGTTACCTCAGCCAGGGGTAATTCATATGTGATTGATGCTCTATTCTCAGTTATAAATTTCATTTCTTTAAAATCTCCTCTTCTATCTTGAGCCAGCTCCATAAGTGGACCAATGTAATCTTTTGGTGTAAGCATTTCAATCTGTTGACACCAGCTCAAAATAAAATGACATGATTTTTACATGAATAAAAAGGTACACATATGCTATTCAGATAATATAATAGAAAGACCTTCACAAATGGCTCCTCAATTGACGACCTTTTTCCAGGTTCAGGAAGTAAAGATGGATTTGAGCACTCAACCTTCAAGAAAATACATGATGTAAGCTAAAGATTATGATGAGAGACAAGTTGGCTAACTGGATGGCTACAATAACAATATGTAATCAAGCAACCATCAGCAATTGAACAAACAGGATTAAAGAATTAAAATCAATGTAACATAAATAAAGGAGTTAAATTGTAAGATCAAAGGGATTAAAGAATTAAAATCAATGTAACATAAATAAAGGAGTTAAATCGTAACATCAAAGGGAATTGCTGAGAAGGGCATGGTAGTCATCATACTGGTAACTAATGAGGGAAAACTACATCATGAGCATACAAATTTAAGATTGCACAGAACATTGTTGACAACTGTATATATGTTCTGTCAGTTCTGCAAGGGGGTAGACCTAAAATCAATGCATTTAACCCAAATCCACTAAGCCTTCATCCAAAACTAGCCAGAGTAGGGCTACATCTTCAGAAATATCTAAGGCTGCTAAGTCATTTCTCACTACTTTCATCCATGTCATTTTAGGTTTACATCTCCCTTGCTGTCTCCTAACACTTTAATGTGCTCAATCTCCTGTACGAATGTATTTTTAGGCCTATTATGCTTATGGCAAAAACAATCTCAATCTCTTTTTATCTGACTTTTCCACAAAAGGATCCATTTCTACTTTCCTACAAATTTATTCATTCCTTAAGGGTCCATTCTTGTAGTTCTACACATCTACATGTTTCTTTGCTGTCCAACTCTCACTACCATAACCACAGCTACTTGAATTGCAATCCTATAAAATTCCCCCTTCAACATAACTTGTATTTTGTGATTACTTAGGACTGCCATTGCACTTCCCCACTTCACCCACCCTCTTCCAATCTACAGTTGATGTCCTCCTCCCTTCCTCCATTTCTTTGTATGATAGAGCATAGTATGTGATTTGTGTGCTTTATGAGCAGCCACGCCATCTAAGCTAACAACGGTTTGATCATTGCTCCTTCCATGACTGAAATTGCAACACATTTAATACTCTGTTCAACTTTTCTTAACTTATAAAGCTTCGACTCTTTTATATTCCTCCATACTTTTCGCAACTAACTTCTAGTTAACTCCTCAAGTTTTGTCCTTTAAAAGTCCAAAACTATGTCATTTGCAAACATCATAGACCATGAAAGATCCTCATGATTATGCTTCATCAACTCATCCATAAGAAGAGTAAAAAGATGAGGGAGAGTCCAACAGTGATAGGAAAACTTTTGTATCACCCCCAACAACACAAACACTAATAATTATTCTTTCATATATATCTTTCAATACCTTCATGTATCCAATAGATGTATCCAATAGATATATCTTTTCTTTTCTGTTGGAAATTCACCATCAATCCTCTTATTAGAAAATTATGGACCACTATATGGGTTTAAACAAAAACTTTATCTGTATGTTGACTCATTAATTGAAATAGATTAGATAGTTTAAGTTGAAAAATGGTTCAAGATAAAGGTAATGCTAATCAAAGTTTTAGAACTTAGCGAGCAAGAGAGCATTTGATTAAACAAGGAGGAAGAAAGTACAGATGACCAACCACTTCTAACAAAGGCTTCTACCTCACTAAATAATGTAGACTTTCAGAGGAAGCATTTTTGCTATTCATTTCTGATGTTTAAGAAACAACATCAATCTAATTTATCACCAACCAAAATTAAAACGTAAGCAGAAAAATTTTATAGGTTGCTTTTGTATAGTGCAAAACAAAGAAAAACATTAGATGGGATGACATAAATTAGTCTAACAGAGGATAATGCAAATACTAAATTATGACCATGACTAATAATAATCAACAAGAAAAATGAGAAAAAAGCAAAAATAACAATGTATTACTAGCAGTGTTACTACAATTATTATTGTTATCATTATAATTCTTAATTTTTATATAAAAAATAACAATGTAATTTTTTCTGTTACTAGTACCATTGGTCACTATCATTAGTACTTCGATCATTCAAGTTTGTGATGCACAAATTTAGACAAGAAAAAGGAAATATAATGGAGAACATTTGTTTCTTGGACAAAATATAAGTTGACTTAAACCATGTATAAAAAGCAAAATGTCATGTATTGAGAATCAAATCCATTTATTATCCTTGGATCAATAATGTATAGAGTTGAGGATCAAGTGGAAATTACAATATCACCGTTTACACAGTTCACTCTATATACAACACTTGGAGCAGTAGTTATTAAGCTCAGATTGTATTCCCTTTCAAGCCTTTCCTGCATGAGTAAAAATTTTTAAAGCCAATTTTAGTTTCCCATAAATTGACCAGGCATTTAAAAGGCAGCTGAAAGAAATCAAACCTGAACAATTTCCATATGGAGAAGACCTAGGAATCCACACCTAAAGCCAAAACCCATGGCACTTGATGTTTCAGGCTCAAACTACAAAGTTTACACACAAACAAGGACAAGCAATTTTTTAATCCAGCAATCTACCAAAATCAGTAATACTTTTTTTTGAAGGGAGGAAGAGAGGGGGGGGGATAGGGGAGCGGTGGGTGGAGAGGGGGAATAAATAAGAAAATAATTTGTTTAGGGAAAAAAAATCCAAAAGTTGGAATGATTATAGTTAGTGTACACAAGCAAGATAGAACTGTGAAAGACAAAAAGAAGAAAAAGAAACAAGCGTAGGAAAACCCAGATTCTAAAATCTAATGCATCATTGTATTGAAAAAAAAAAATAGGGGATAAAAACTTTTAAAGCATCCTAAAACTGAACTAAACTTCCATCTCAAGCCAGTTGGGATTGGTTGGCATTACATGGATTCTTTTTCTCCACATTGTTATGCTTAAACCCAAACATTAAACTCTCATATACCAAAAACCATTTAAACTTTGTGTGACCTCCTTGGAGGCTCCTCACATTCATAATCATAGGCTTTAAATTCCTCTTGACCTCATAAACTCCAAATTAGGTGAGATGGCTGCAAGTAGTTTCAGAAACTTTCTGTGACCTCCAATGTTGCGATGGGGATCATGTTGCCATTTGGATCATATTCTTCCTATGACAGAATTCACCTATGATAGTTTTGTAAATCAGAGGCTAGTAGGTACATACAGAGTCTGATTCAGGGTAACTTAAAGAAAGTTTCCATCAAACCTATAAATTATGATTTATGAATTTTTCAAACTAAACTGAATTATCTAGTTGGAGAAACTAAATCAAATTAAATTGAATTATTAAGTTTTAGACTAGTTTTTAAAACAATTTAATATGAAAAAACATATCCATAAGAATAATCATTTAATAAAGGAAAAAAAATGTAAAATAAAATAAGCAAGTTCAGCATATCCAAATAAAAATAGAAAATATATAAATTTAAAAACTAAAACCCATATCAAGCGAAATAAAATCTTATCTAATGTCAACCAAAAATTAAATGGGTTTTATTTTTTTGTTTTTCAAAAAGCAAACCGACTAATAAAGCTTAACTGATTGCTCTAAATCCCAATCCATAATATTTAATTTGGCCAGGTTCGGTGTTCTATATTGACTTGAATAATGAACCCCTCTGACCACTAGACTATGACAAGTGTGCTTCCTAGTAAACCCATTGATTTCATTCCTTTACTATGAGACTAAGCATAATCTTGATAACAAGACAGCATTCGAAGTAAAATTTCCACAAGTAACGAAGGTCAATGGACGTATTTGATTTTAGGTGAAAATTTATAGTGTGCACAAGACTCAAAAATTTTCTTTAGGATGCCTACAAGAAGCTTTTATTATGTTCCCAACATCAAACTAACAAGCGCTTTCAAAGAACTCACACTATTAGCAGACGAGAGCCAAATACTAAATTTATGCAAATCAAATTCCCCAGATAAGTAATGTGGACCATCTGGACCGTAACATTCTGCCATGCTTCTATAGCCTACATCTTCAACCATTCTCACTCCATTGATATTGGCCAAGCAACAAAGGTTGTCCAATAAGTCTACAAATAATTATTTATCCAGCGTCTAAGTAGCTGTGGCTCTTTCAAAGTGCTAAGCTATAGGCATAGAGGCAGCTCTAATACCAACTAATAAATTTCTTAGAAGCACATGTTCATAATAGGTTGTTTGGCAATGGCAGAAAACGAGGGAATTGAAAGGGAAATGGGATTGGATTTTGTATTGTTTAGAAAGGCTTGATAAAAGTTAGGGAATGAATTACTAAATTATAAATAGTGAATAACTCCCCTAGGACCCACAAAATGTCTCTCCAAATTGTGGAGAAAAGAGGGAGAAAGGGAATTTTATTACAATTCGAATAGAATTTATCTTTTACCTTGACACTTTATTCTTTTCTCCTGCTAATGGGTAAAGGGTTTTATAGTACTTTCCATCCTTTTCTCCGCTTTTTCTTTCCTCCATTCTCACCTCTTTCCAAACAAGGTAAAAGAACAGCAAATTCTCCTCCCCATATATTCTCTCTTCCAATTGCTTTCTCCTCCCATTCTTTCCCCAACTTATCATTTTTTCCATACTGTGTGTAAAAATTAGTTGTTAAGAGTGATAGAGCCCAATGGTTTTTCTACATCATCAAGTTCCCCACATAATCCATTTTAGACATTGGAAATTTAACAGCCTCATTCAAGGAGAGTTGCTCCTTGTAAAGTTCTCAAAATAATTAGCTTAAATGCTTATTTTCTTGATCTACCCATGTATGGGGTTAAGTAATGTCTTCAATATTGAAGATCTTACCTTGTATCTTGGTTATGATGGAGATTTTCCTAATGACGCCTCCAACATGTCAAAAGTAGCAAAAAGTTTCCACTAAAAAAGGGTGGTTGAAAACATGCCTAGTTAAATCATGACCATAATCTAAGTGCACATGGATTATAATGCAGGAGCTCTAATATCTTATTTTATTCATTATACTTGAAAAATCTATCTAAAATGTAATATTTAATTCGATATGAACCCTAAATTTGTCACAGTAGACCCAAGATAACCAACTTTAATGTCCACCAGTAATAATCTGGTAATAAAAGACTTGTTTAAAATGTTTTACAAAGCATGAGACTCCATAATATAAAGATGCTTAAAGGCTCAATTAGAAAAGTGAAACAATTCAAGGACTTCATTTGTAGTTATCCATTCCACAAGGGGCACCGACCTAGAATTAACTCCCAAAGGGACCTCAAATACAAATAGTTTACTGGTCAATTTTGGACATACATTATGTATGACTACAAATTAATGTACCTTTAATGCAGCATCATTGAGTTGTAGTTTTTCCAATGCATCACGTAGCTCGGGAAACCTAACAACAAGATACAAGAAGACAAGTAATTCGAAAGGTGTCAATATGCAGAAAATTACAACAACAGTTTAAAACACTAATCAGAAGAAGAAAATGTCAATACTGGTCTGCATCAACTGGAAACAGGCCACAGAACACCATCGGAGTGGCTTCCTTATATCCAGGTAGTGAGTTTCTTGCCCTTCTATTGTAGTGAGTAATAGTGTCACCCACCCTGGCATCTGCTACTGATCTTATGGAAGCAGAGATGTAGCCTACCTGGACATGTACAACTACAAGGTAAGGAACGGAGGGGGGGGGGGGGGGGGGTGGTGTGGGTGGTGTGGTTGTTGGGACTTGGAAAAAAATCCAATACAAAGAGCAATGCAATTGAGTTACAACACCTTAGAAAAAGAGAAGGAAAAAATAAAAATAATGCATTCCTCCATGCTGAAACACATCAAAAAAATAACATTTGAAAGGGGGAAGAGAAAAGGGAGGGAGGGGGGCAGGATAGGGGTAATAGATTCTATTTTGTTTTCCTTCAGTTGCGTATCGCAAAAGAAAAATATCTCACAAAAGCATAATATCAAGATTGGCCACAAGGAATGAGCTCCAACAATATTTCTCACCCAAAAAGAGAGTTTACAATTCTCTTATATTTGTGAGTTTTCTTATTAATGGGGGGACAAAGATGAAAGCAAAACAGAAAGATATAGCTTTAAGAGAATTTATTTCCTTGAATTCTAGCATCAACGAAACTTCCGAAAGGACACATTTTAGGTAGCCTCTTTCCATACTGAAACACACTTCTTAAACTAACTACAGAAATTCTTATGTTTGAGGTGTCATGCTTAGTTACTTCAACTTGAAATGTCCAACAGACAGATAATTACAACATAGGATTCTGCCCACAATTATGTATAACGTGCCTATGACCTTATTTTCAGATTCAAGAAGACATGCCAAACAAGTATCAATAGTTAAAAGCAAAGAACAAACTACACAAAAGACTAATTGTAATCAGAATTGTAAGAAAAGGAATTTATTTCTCATTGGACTTGGGCTCGATTTTTTTCACACTTTCTGGCATTTAGGAGCCCAGGAAAATTAGTCAACAGAAAATGGTTTCCAACTCAAAGGGAAAACTAAGCCATTTCAGTTAGGATTGAGAATTTACTTAGATACTCCTTAGATATTTTGTAGTTTGGAGAGAAATCAATGTTTTAACTTTCTGTTAGAGAGCTTGCTGTTCTAGCAAGTTAGTGGAGTTAGGTGGGAGCTTGAGTGTTTTAGTAGTCTAAACATTGTTCTGTTATTGGGCAAAGCCAAGCATGTGTAGGCATAGTTATCTACTTTTGGACCTTCCACATATATAACTCGTAACTACAGTTATTTATACACTAAATAATTCAGTAAGTGGTAGCCAGCCCTAAAAGGTTCATTTACAGAACCTTTGTTCGTTGTTCTGTGTGTGTGTGTGTGTTGTTCTTGTGTTTCTGTAGTTTGTCTGTCTCCCAAATACAACAGAAAATGACTTCCCCTTTCCATTTGGCTAAGCCCAAAGAGGAAGTCAGTTTACAAATTTTGCAGACTCGTTAAAAGGGAAGGAATATCTAAAAAACATAAACCCATACCCTTTTATGATCCTAGTCGCAAGCTATGGGACTGGGATTCCATGTTGAAAGTATGGGATTTTAATTTGGGTTTTTCTTTGGGCTCTCCAGCTGCTTAAACTGACTTTTAGGGTGTGGTTCTCCCAAGGTTCATAACAATTGATATTAAAGCCTGCAACTATTTCTTCCAATTGCAATCATGTGTGGGTGGTGATGCTGGCATTGCAGTGTTCACCAGGACTAGGAAAAACCTAGTGCATGGAGCATGATGGTATGCCATGATCCTAGTTGTAAGGTATTGGATTTGGATTCTACGTTGGAAGAATGGGATTTCAGTGTGCAGTTTAAATGGGTTTTGGGCTCACCACCATCTTGAACTAACTTTTGGGGTGTCATTCTCCCTGCTCATAACCATAATGTTATGGTCCCAAAACTCAGATCTAGTTATTGATCTACATGATTGAACATAAAAATAGAATTACAGAGAACCCTGCAATCTCTTAAAGCTCGTTCGAGAGAATCCTATGATTTTTGAGTTTCACGAACTCAAACATTGTTGAAAATCCTGCTTGATTCATTCCTTAACCCATAACCCTTTTTAAGCCACTGAATACAAAAGCAAAGATTAGATAACTACCCACTTACTTAACAGCTACCCCATTAACAAATAAACTGATTCTCACATTCTTAGCTACACATGAATACAAGGTGTTAAGGAAAGATTTGATATCATGAGCTGTATAGGATCTGTTCAGATCTGTCATTAACTATATAGTGATTGTATGCATGATTCTAGGCATGATAGATGATAGTTTCCATATTTAGAATAGGTAACTTGTGTATAAATACCATGCTGTATTACCTCTGTAAATGTGAAATAGAGAAAAACACTGTTTTACATGGTATCAGAGCTTCTGTAAGCTTTCGTTAGGCTTGAAATTCTTCCTCCCTAGTGAGCAGTTTGGGTCTGTTTTTGCTTCTGCCCAAGAGAGCAGAAGCTTAGTTTGGGTCCAGTTTTGCTTCTGCCCAAGAGAGCAGAAGCTTTAAGAGTTAGGTCACCTAGTTGGAAAGTGTTCTTGTTGTCACCGCCTGCCTAGGGAGTAGCGCCACCTGCCGATCGGCCTCTCCCCAGAATCCGGCGATCAAAAGACTGGTGTTTAAAGCTCAAGCGCCTTCTGAAGTTTCTGCCTCAGTCCCGGCGCGCCGGCACGTGTGAGCACGTGTGGAGTCCCCCGACTCTCCGATCAGCATATCCGGCGTTGACTCTTCAAGTCCAGCATCCCTGTGTGGTCTGTTGTTGTGGATTCCCTTCCTTGTACGATCTGGGCGGTAATTTCCTTTTCTGTTGAGTTGTCTGGCTTCTATTTTGTGAGACTTCTGTGTTTTGGCTTTACTATTTGAGAATTTTTGGTTATTAGTCTCTTTGATGAAATTTTTTTGGAAATAATTATGGCTGGAGAGCATAAAAATACGGTAGTCACTGAAGTAATTCCTGTGAACAATAAAATTACTGATCATAAATTGAATGGTTCTAATTATTTAGATTGGCGTCGAACTGTTAGAATTTATTCAAAGAGTTTGTCCAAGGACGATCATCTCACCCAAGATCCTCCTAAAGACAAAACTCTTCAAGAATGGGAAAGGGATGATGCTCGTTTGTTTCTGCAAATTAAAAATTCCATAGAACCTGAGATTGTGGGATCAGTTAATCACTGTGAGTATTAATGGAGTATTTGGATTTCCTGTACTCTGGAAAAGGAAATGTGTCTTGTATTTATGATGTTTGCAAGAAATTTTATCGAGTTGAACAGCAAAAGCAATCTCTTCAGGCTTATTTTATGAATTTTAAAACAATATATGAAGAGCTAAATTTTGTACTTCCGTTTAGTCCTGACATTAAGGTGCAACAAGCTCAGCGAGAACAGATAGCGGTGATGAGTTTTTTGGCAAGGCTTGATTTTCGTTTTGAGATTGCTAAGTCTCAAGTTTTGTCTAGTGCTGAAATTTCTTCTCCCCAAGAGGCATTCTCCAGAATGCTTCGGTCTGACACAAGCATTGGTTCAATTTTTTCTCATCAATCATCTAGTGCTCTGATTAGTCATCACAATGGACAGACCAATCCAAGAAGTAATGTCAAAGGGGGAGGTACTGGGAATCGGACTTATCAAAGCAAAGATACTGGAGATGATGTTGTCTGTTACTACTGTCATGAGCCAAGTCATACCAAGCGTTCTTGTCAGAAGCTGTTGAACAAGAATCAAAGAACACATACAGCAAACGTGGCAACCACTACACCAACACCTGAATAGACCTTTACCATTTCTGCTGACGAGTATGCTAGGTTCACTTAGTATCAGGAAGCTCTAAAGAATTCTTCCTCTTCTATCCATCCTAACGTTGAGCCAGGTAAACCAAATGCTTCTCTTGATTCATCTTCCAACTGGGTCATTGCTTCTGCATGCACAGATCATATGACAGGTAATCCTAAACTACTTTCATCTATTGAGCCTTCCAAAATTCCTTCTAGAGTCACTTTAGCTGATGGATCTTTCTCTTCTATCGTTGGCACTGGCACTGCTAAACCAACACCATTAATTACTTTAGATTCCGTCTTGAATTTACTTGATTTTGGTTTTAACCTACTTTCCATATGTAAAATTACTCGTGCCTTGAATTGTTTTGTCTCATTTTTTCTTGATTACTATCTTTTTCAGACTCTGGTTACGAAAAAGATTATTGGTAAAAGACATGAATCAGAAGGTCTTTACATTTTGGATAACCAAGTACCAAAATCCATTGCATGCTCCAGTGTTTCAAATGCCTTTGAAGCTCATTGTCGCTTGGGGCATCCTTCCTTCCTTAATTTAAAGAAGAAGTGTCCTCAATTTTAAAGTCTTTCCTCTTTAGATTGTGAGTCTTGTCAATTTGCCAAGCATCATCGATTGCCTTTTGTTTCTCGTGTCAATAAAAGAGCGAGTACTCCATTTGAGTTTGGGTCCTTCTTCTATTGTGTCTAAACCTGGCTTTCGATATTTTGTTACTTTTGTTGATGACTTTTCTCAAGTAACTTGGCTTTATTTAATGAAAATCGTTCTGAAGTTTTTAATCATTTTAGTGCCTTTTGTGCTGGGATCAAAACACAATTTAATATGTCTGTGCAAACTTTAAGAAGTGATAATACCAAAGAATATTTGTTTGAAAACTTCCAACAATACGTGATTCAACATGGCATTCTTCACCAGACTTTTTATGTTGACACACCATCACAAAATGGTGTAGCAGGAAGAAAAAACATACATCTTCTTGAAATAGCCAGAGCACTTCTTTCCAATTGAATGTTCCAAAATATTTCTGGGCTGATGCATTTTCCACAATCTTTTTTCTGATAAATCGTATGCCTTCATTTGTTCTCCAAGGAGAAATTCCTTACCGTGTATTGTTTCCTAATAAATCTGTGTTTCCTATTAAGCCTAGAATCTTTAATAGTACTTGTTTTGTTCGTGATATTCGACCATAGGTAACTAAACTTAACTCCAAATCCTTAAAATGTGTCTTTTTTTATTATTCTTGATTACAAAAGGGGTACAGATGTTACTGTCCTAAACTTAAAAAATATCTTGTATCTGCTGATGTTACTTTTCATGAACATTTACCTTTCTTTCCAGATTCTCCTGCTTCGTTTAAGGGGGAGGATGATGATTTGCTTGTTTATACTATCACTCATGTTCCACCTAGTCCTCCTCCATCTCAACCCAGCCTACCACGTGAACCTGACCCACCATCTCCAATCCTACCTGACAAACCAAAACCAAAACCACCCATTCGTGAGGTTTATTCCATAAGGCAAAAACGTCCTGATCCACGTCTGGAACCAGTTGCTTCTTCGGCATCAGATCAAGAGGACATTGATCTACATGTTCCTATTGCCCAACGAAAAGTATGTCCGTGTACTTATCCCATTTCGTCTTTTGTATCGTATAATCATTTGTCTTCTTCTTCCAATTCCTTTGTTGCATCTTTAGACTCTATATCTATTCCTAAAAATATTCATGAAGCCCTATCTAGTTCTAGCTGGTGTGATACTATGATAGAGGAAATGAATGCTTTGGATGCTAATAATACTTGGACTTTGCTAGATTTGCTTGCAGGAAAATAAGTTGTAGGGTGCAAGTGGGTGTTTGCTATCAAACACAATTTTAATAGTTCTGTTGCTCAACTTAAAGCTCAGTTAGTAGCTAAAGGCTATGCTCAAACTTATTGTGTGGATTACTTTGATACAATTTCTCCTGTTGCTAAGCTAACATCTATTCGATTGTTGATATCTATGGCAGCTTCTCAAACCTGGTCCTTACATCAATTAAATATCAAAAATGCATTCTAGCATGGTGATCTTCAGGAGGAAGTTTATATGAAACAACCTCCTGGATTTGTTGCTCAGGGGGAGTATGGGAAGGTATGTCGTCTCAGGAAATAAAGTCCTTGAGCTTGGTTTGGCAAATTTAGTCTTGCAGTGGAGCAATTTTGGGATGCAGAATGTAAGTCTGATCATTCCGTCTTTTATCGGCAATCTGCATCTGGTAGCATCTTCCTGGTCATGTATGTGGATGATATTGTTATTACTGGAAGTGACACTAAAGGGATTTCATCATTAAAGACTTTCTTCATAGTCAGTTTCACACAAAAGATCTAGGAGCTCTGAAATATTTTTTGGGGATTGAGGTAACAAGAAGTAAGAAAAGAATTTTCTTATCCCAGAGAAAATATGTGCTCGACTTGTTAGCTGAAACGGGAAAGATTGGTGCCAAGCCATGCAGTACTCCTATGATGCCTAACTTGTAGCTAATGAAGGATGGAGACTTGATTGAAGAGCTAGAGAAGTATAGACGTTTGGTTGGAAAGTTGAACTATCTTACAGTAACTCCTAACATTGCTCATTCAGTCAGTGTCGTTAGTCAATTTATGTCATCTCCTACAGTTCAACATTGGGCCGCTTCAAAGCAGATTCTATGTTATTTGAAGGGAGCTCCAGGTTTTGGGATACTTTACAGAAATCATGAGCACACCAATATTGAGTACTTCTCAGATGTAGATTGGGCAAGATCTAAGATTGACCGAAGATCTACTACTGGCCATTGTGTTTTAGTTGGAGGTAATTTAGTCTTGTGGAAGAGCAAGAAACAAAATGTGGTTTCTCGGTCAAGTGCAAAATCAAAGTACAGAGCTATGGCACAAGCCACTTGTGAAATCATCTAGATATATCATATTTTAGTAGAAGTTGGCCTCAAAATGTCTATGCCAGCTAAGTTATGGTGTGATAATCAAGCTACCTTACATATAGCTTGTAATCCTATATTTCATGAACGGACTAAACATATTGAAGTTGACTGTCATTTTGTCCATGAAAAGATACAGGTAGGTCTCATATCTACTAGACATGTGAAGACTGGAGAGCAGCTAGGAGATATCTTCACCAAATCGAATGGGAATCGAGTGAATTATATGTGTAACAAGTTGGGCATGATAAATATCTATGCTCTAACTTGAGGGGGAGTGTTAAGGAAAGATTTGATATCATGAGCTGTATAGGATATGTTCAGATCTGTCATTAACAATATAGTGATTGCATGCATGATTCTACACATGATGGATGATAGTTTCCATATTTAGAATAGGTAACTTGTGTACAAATACCATAGTGTATTACCTCTGTAAATGTGAAATAGAGAAACACACTGTTTTACACAAGGAATAATAGAAAATACATAGGAAAGGAAAAGGGAAAGAAGCAGCTGCAGGAAATTAGATTACCTTTAGTTTCTTTATTTTCTTGTATTTCTATTATTATGTGTAGTCGTGGGTAGTTCCTTTTAGTTTCTTTGTGTGTAGTGGGTAGTTAGTTATTTCTTTTGCTTTTTGTAGGATCCATGTATTTAAAGGGAAGTTATGGAATGAAAAGGACATGGATTATTTTTCTCAAAACAGGTTCTAAGAGATCAAAGGGTTCTCTCAAATGAACCCTCGCCATTAGTGAATTTAAGTGGCATCGTGTTGATTCAAATTGAATCAAAAAAGGTCATCAGGGAATAAAACAGCAAAGCGCAGCTCCATGCTTGATTTTACAGTCAATAAATCTGCTGCCGACAGACCCACAACTCAATCCACAAGTCGGGACAGTAACATACCTGTTAGTCTACTGACCATCATTAGTCACCCTTGGCTGACACTGACATCACTCTCTCTAATTAGCTCTTATTTCCATTAATTCAAAATAGGTCATAAGTGAAGAAAAACACTTAAATACAATCTGTCTGTTCATCCTTTCTTTGATGTTCTATTAAATAGACTCATAATTTGATCACAATCACAAGAAAGTAACTCTGTGTGTGCTTGTGCTCACATGAGATAGAGAAAGAGGGATAGAGAGAGAGGAAGAGGTTTCTCCCCCCACCTGAAAGAAAAAATAAACAATCAAAAAGGGAAAAGAAAAACGTTCTATGAATAATTAATAGGAATTTGGCTTACTTCACCAGCATACAATTCTTCCACTTGCAACTGATTGGGAGATAAAACTCCAATTTCATCAGCAAAGTAATCCTGTAATATGGTAATGAAATCACTATTAAAAAGAGAAAAGAGAGGGGTGGGGTAGGGGGTGGGGGCGGCTGGGTATAATATATACTTGCGTTGGAACAATCTAACTCTACTAACTCATTAGCAAGTATTTGAATGCATTTTCAGTTGCATGCGAGTAAGCAAGTTGTACAGGGGAATAAAAACTACATCAACATGATACAAGAATTGATTGAATAACGATTAGATAATTTTACCTTCCCACTAGCCATGAAGTAAATTCTGTCACCTTTCTTTATACTCCCATCTATGACCCGGAAATACACAATAACACCGCGATATGGATCGTAATAACTGCAGAAGTATTTAACAATGCAATAAAGCCTGAGGAAAAAGGTCACATCCGTAGAAATTGCAGTGGCAAAAGAAAATGAATTGGCCAAAGCAACTATGCATTTTGTCAATAAGAAAAGATAATTTGATGAAATTTATTCTTGAAGAAAATCTTAAAAATTAAATTTTATGGGCATTTATGATAATGAAGTTAATGATCTTTTTCTTTTTCTATACAGATCAAGGCCTCAGGCTTTTATTTACCTCAACTACAATCAATGTTGTCAGTCATTTTAGTATCGAAAAGTCTACTACATTGGAATGTACCAAAAGCCTACTGCTTTTAATTTGATATAACCTGAAACCTACCAAAGAGCTCTCTTATGGAATGATAATCCATATTACAAACCCTCAAAATTGCCAAAGTCAACTTTCACGGAGTGACCATTACACTTCTAGAAATATGGCTATCAATTTTAATAAGACAGGCTTAACCAAAAAATATTAATTAGTTATACAGAGTTCTAAAATCTTGCTCTGTAAATTTTCTTAGTTACAAATTGAGCAATTTAAACTGCCAAAGGTCAAGACCATGCATAACTTCTAAACAATAACCAAGTCTTCTAAATATCAATATTCAAAAGAAGCGGACGTTAAAAATACTTAAACAAGCATGATAAAAGTAAATACAGTAACATAACCAATCAAAGAGGAAAATAATATACAAAAACAGTCATGAAAACATATCATATCAACCTACATATTTACTGATATCATCAACAATGGTAGGTCAATTATAATGACCAAAGCATATAAAGATACCTATCAAATATTAAAGCCCTCAAAGGCATTTTAGCAGTATCACAAGGTGAAGGAATTCGTTTGACGATTGCATTCAGAATATCAGTTATACCAATTCCCTCCTGTAGAAAAATATCAATTCTACTTAAGATTACTTTCAAAGTAATATTTAACTTTTTATGTATTGTTCAAAGGTAAGAATTAAATTGACATAAAGATCATAATCATCAACAAACCTTTGCAGAGCAGCGTATCGCATTGCTACAATCTAAACCAATAACCTACATAAACAATATATATATAATTTTCTGTGAGTTCATAAACATTATAACCTGTATCTTGCTATTTGAAGCCTAAAAGAAAAAGAAAAAATTTACTCTATCAAACAAATCTTTCATATGGATATGTAAGCTTTATCATTAAGTAACATAAAATATATATATATATATATATATATATATATATATATATATATATATATATATATATATATATATATATATATATATATATATATATATATATATATATATATATATTTTAATGAACAGAAGTTCAGATTTTCAATAAAATTGACTATTTTTTATCACTGTAAGAGAGCTGGTGTGTGCATATGGATCCTAACAAACAGAATAACTAGCAAAGCACATAAAGACCAATATGGATTACACACCAATTAAATAAACGAAGTTCTTCCATTTTGTGCACCAACCTCTTCAATCTCCTGGATGACACGATCTGGCTCAGCACCCGGCAGATCTATTTTGTTTAAAACCTGTAACAAATGAGAATGTTCGATCTTAGTGGACTTGTATCATATGGCCGTGTTGTGGGTGTGGTTAGTTTCAAAAAATCCACAATGCTTTTGACATCCCAAATACCATAATTACCCATTTCTAGATTACCCTTTAGTTTGTGACTGTATAACATTAATCACCTTGCCAAATGAACCTTAAGCTTCATATCTACTTCAATCCAGTTAGCCATACCTAACTTTTCATTTATCTAATGGACAAAGAAAAAGACTTAAAAACCATTGTTCCAACCAGGCAACCCAGGAAACAGACCAATGGCCGATCCGGTTTGCATATCAGACCCTTTTTAAGTGAAAACCGGGAACGAACCCCTTGCTGGGTAACCAGTTAACTGGTCAACCTGGTCAAAGTTCTAGTGGGTCAACCTGATCACAAGTTAACATATTAAACTTAATTGAAAAAATTAAATCCTTATTGTTGCACCACCAGGACTCGAATACAAAATCTCTAAGAAGTTTATGCTTAGTTTGGCCATTGCACCCATTAGGAATCTTGTGAATTTATCTTCAAAATTTTATTTTATATTATCATAAAATAATTTAATTATTTATCTCACTACTTTTCAAATTGAAAAATTATATCCATTATTTTTTTTTAAGAATTGAATCCTTACATTTAATATGCCTTAAATTTAGCAAATTATTAATATCATGAATTTTTCCTTTAAAAAAAAAAAAATATATATATATATATATATATATAGAGAGAGAGAGAGAGAGAGAGTTAGTACCAAAAGATACAATTATTATTAATGTGGATACTTTATATATTTATTATGATTAGAAATCTTATTTTAAATATTATGTAATAAATTTACTAATTAGTGTTTATTTCTAATCTATATTAATTCATTTCCTTACTTATTTACTTTATTTTGATGTCTTTATATTAATCATGATTTTTAATAGGTAAATATTAATTAAGATATATTTTATGTAATATTGATTATATATTTAATTTAACTATGGTTCAACCTCCAGTTCAACCCCAATTGAACTTCTGACCCATGGCCCTCTACCTCGACAAGTTCCAAGACTAGCCCGGGTCTAAAAACCTTGTTAAATAATTCCATTGAATTATAGTACATGTTCTCAGTGTTTTCAAGCAGGTGACAAATGCACCATCCCATTGTCTCATTCATAATGTTGCCTTGTATCTCCCAACATGGATTCCATGACAACTCCAAAAGGGCAATACTAAAAGGTGCCACTTGTTCACACATCATTCTAACTTGAAACCATAAGGCCAATTGACAATGTGCTAGAAAACAATAAAGAAATAACACACTTCATAAATGTTAACAAGTTTTAGCTTCCTATCATTGAAAATTTTGTATATTTTCTTTTAAGTGGAAATTTTTAGAAACTAAAAGGTAAAATAAAGGGAATTAAAAAATTTTGGGTGGCAATTTTTTCAATAAAAATAAAATGGAAAAAAAGGAAGTAAAAAATGAAAATGAAATTAAAGAAAAAGAAAGTAAAAGAACAGAAACATTATGCTGAAAAGGGAGAAACAAACATTGAGGGTAGGATTCAAACACCAGGCCCACAACAATGAAACCGTGGAACACTTGGATTCTTCATTCTTCCATTTTTTTCCAATTAGAAAATGAACTCTTTACGATAAAAGAAAACGTCTTAAACCTGTTTTCTAAGTATCAGTGCAATTTTATAAAACTAGAAAATTGATTTTCAGGTTTCCATGTAGAAAATATCACATTCCATTACAAAAATCTGTTCAGTTTTCTTGCAAAATTTTTCCAGAAAATTAACCTAGCTTTTTACTAGCAAACAGCCTCTTAACTTTTCCCAAATACTTCATGCACACAAGACGTGAGAAGATGAATCACTTACAGGGATAATTTCTAGGTTGTTTTCCAAGGCCAAATAAACATTAGCCAGTGTTTGTGCTTCCACTCCCTATAAAAAATAAAAATCCCTTAATGTAACAGCAATTGAAATAATAAATATATTAGCGAGTTAAAATTCATGCAAAAAATAGGATTATATTTAAGTTCCTAATTTATAAATAAAAACTTCATAGTAATAATTCAATGATAAGCATATCGTCAAACTTCATAATAATTTATTATATGAAAAACCAATTTTGAACACATGCAAATGTAGAGATTAGATTTCACCTGAGAAGCATCAACAACTAGGAGAGCACCCTCACAAGCAGCAAGAGAACGAGAAACCTGTAGATAAATGGCAAGCCAAGCAGTTAAACCAAAGTTATAATACGCAAACCTTAATATTTGATTTTTGGATAGTTTGACACGCAATGACCTTTCTAAATATCAACTATCAGTTCCTATTGTCTCTTCAGCTTCTTCCTTTTGTTAACCTATAGTTTCTCTCTTTTAGATTTCAGATGCTATCTAATTTTACAAATCCCTAACTCCATTAAATATGTTTTGTAATTCACAAAATGCTACATGTCCATATGTACATGTTAAATGACTAATTGTGCTGCTCAATATATCTAATCAACTATTTAGATGTTGAAGATTCAACTCATTGAGGCAAGTGATCTTTTGGTACTTAGCATGCCTTTGACTGCATGATTTCTCTTGTGATATATATCATATATGCTTTTGGCATATTTCTTTTTCTGAGTTTTGAAAATATTTGTAATCTCTACTATTATATTATAGTGATATTTTTGCACCGAGGACATAGCTATAGAGAAGTGCAAACAATATAGACGTCAGGTGCATGTCCATCTCCTTATTCTAATTTCCATTATCCCCACTGGCATATTACTAGTTACTTATTATTAAAATATCTTATTGTGGATGAGCTAGACTAATCAATAACGGCATAATCCACTTGATAAGTAAACAATCTCTTTCTCAACAGCCTGCCTCTCCAAAAAAGAAATGAAAATCAATACTGACATTATAAAGGGATGTACAAACTCAACAAGTCTAATTAGAACAAATAGATGTGAACACTTTGAACAGTATATAGAAGGCCATTAACCCCACCTTAAAAATTAGTAATTGCCCCTCAAGTTAGGAAAAAAAAAAAAAAATTTCTTATCCATGGTCTTACAATTAGAAGAAAGATGATAAATTCCCCAAGACAATATCAAAAGCTTCAATTTCATCTGATCAAATGGTCTCAACTACCTCTACTCCCTCCTCAAGGTTTAGCATACTTGAAAGACCATGAAAATCCCCCTCAACGCACATATTTAATTTCAAGCATTGCATAATGATAATTTCGAAAGGTAAGTACGAGTTCCATCTAACCTTGTGATCCTCTCTTTTATAGCACTACACGTCTCACTCTCAAGTTTAATATAAATTCAAAATACCAACGTTAACTTGTTTCAAGATAGGGAAACATGTTTGTGACTGTGTCTCACATCCAGGGAGGGACTTAATATCTCAATAAATGCTCCTCTCCATAATCAACACTGCTAGGCAACAATATTTCGGAACCCTAAAAAATGAAACACATACACGCCACATCAAATAAGCTTTGCCTCTCTAACTAATATTAGAAGCAGACACCCTATATGACGCAGGAGAAAGGTTTAGGGCAATTAGATCTCAACAATTAGGGCTAGATTAGATAGTGATTGTGGTTGGAACAAGATATTTAGGGTTTAAAGAAAACCTCTATTAAAATTCTGAAATAATAATAATGAATCATACAATGTTGTATGATAACAGCCCTACTTATACTACTTAGGATAGAATCCTAATCCTAAACTGAAAAGAAGTAATCCTAACCAAAATAAAAGACTTATTAAGAATCCTAAATAAAGATGGAAAAGAAAACTAAACAAACTGAAATACTAAAACAAAACTGAAATAACAAAACTAAACAAATAAGGAAAACTTAATTCAAAACCAAAGTGAACTAGGAATTCCGTTCTTTGTTTTCTGGATGCTCCTGCATCACTATACCTTCTTCCCTTCAGCATGAAATTTCAGGCCTTCATGTCAAATCCCAATAAAGGATTAAGATCTAACTTTAGAATGAACATTACACAGCAACACAATAATAATCACCAAGATTCATGTTTAGAGTTTTTCATGTCATGTGTATGACTACTTGGCAACCCCACACTAGCCATAAAAGATTGTCTATTAGTAAGTGAACCAGGCTTCAGTTTACAATAATAATCATAAATGAACCTTTACACATGCTCAGGCTTGAGCCTAGGCAAAAACTTTTTGGGCAAAATTGGGTCTAGCCTATCCCACATGATGAAATCTTCTATTCATGTCCATGAGATAGTATTATGCTATCTATCAAAAGATAATATTTTAAAGACAATATGTTCAATAGTCTTAAAGACTTCATCTATGAGGCAAAGATCATTAGTCAACAACAAAGATTAGATTGTATATAAAGTTTTCCCACAACAACTGTGACATATGATCTACCCATGGACACTATAAAAATCAGCAATCAACTGTACACATAAGTGGAATAAAGAGTGTCATTGTTCCTGATGCAGGAGCATCCAGAAAACAGAGAACGGAATTAAGTTTTCCTAGTTCAATTTGGTTTTGAATTAAGTTTTCCTTATTTGTTTAGTTTTATTATTTCAGTTTTGTTTTAGTATTTCAGTTTGTTTAGTTTTCTTTTCCATCTTTATTTAGGATTCTTAATAAGTCTTTTATTTTGGTTAGGATTACTTCTTTTCAGTTTAGGATTAGGATTCTATCCTAAGTAGTATAAGTAGGGCTGTTATCATACAACATTGGATGATTCATTATTATTATTTCAGAATTTTAATAGAGGTTTTCTTTAAACCCTAAATATCTTGTTCCAACCACAATCACTATCTAATCTAGCCCTAATTGTTGAGATCTAATTGCCCTAAACCTTTTCTCCTGCGTCAGTTCCCCACTAGAAACACATCCTCCTCACTTTATTTTCCCCATTAGTAAATGCTGGACCATGAGAAGAACAACTTGGGAAAAAACCATCAAATTTCTAAAATGAACCCCTCTTCATATAAACTAACTTTATTACCTTGTTGCAGCATGAATAGTTCAAACAGGAGCATATTTCACAGGGAGATCTCCACCATAAATTAAAAATAATAGTAAACTGAAACAAAAATCATAAGTTCCACCTCGGATCAAATGCTGTCAATCAATAAATCACACTTTCCAATTGGATTTCATGAATCTCTATAACGTCTTTTTTATGTAAAATGTCCTAAACAGCCTTCAATGTGTTGAATCTAAAACACAAAATAAAATGCTTTTGTGATATCTCTCTATCTTTTTTTTTAAAAAAAAAAAAAATCTTTCACAACCCAAGTATTTTATTGCTAGCAAAGGATCAACTACTCTATAAACCACCTTTACAACTTCTCTTCATGATTGTATTAGGTTGCCAAAATTGCAAAGGAAAGTCACTTGGTTATCTACTATTCCCAAATTTGATTTCCACATAAATGTTACACTTCCAGAAAGTAACATTCCTAGACTTGTAGATCCCACCATCCATGTACATGGGAATATATTTTCTTATCCTTAAAGGGTGGAAAAGTTGCATTTCCATAAAAATGGGAGTTGAAAGAATATCATGTAAGTATTGTTGCCTTGATTATGATTTTATTTACATTCATAGGAAACTTTTACTTCTAATCAAACAAGATATTGGGTCTGTTTAGCATTGTTGCTGTAATCGTTAAGAAAATGGAATCTCCTCTGGAGTCTGGATTTAATAGGTTAGGTAAACATTCAATGTGTTCTCCCACCAAAGAAGTTAGTTGTAGAGGAGAAATGGTATTCCTATTTCACAAAATTAAAAAGAAAAAGGGATAAGGCAAATCTAGTTGCAACCCACAATGTTTTTATCATCAAAACTCATGATTTTAAATAATGCATCGATGAGACAGACTAATTACCAAAGAATTTCGAGTCTCATTCCTAACTTGGAAATGAGTCATTTCTCTAACAACTATAAAAATTACCATCAAGCTATTATTTAGTGGGTAAAAGGACAGAGTTGTGTTCAGGTACATCATGGTTTAGTATATTACCATTTAAAAAAGAACAATAACTGAACAAGAAAACAAGCATAAGAATTCCGATACTGGAGGATAAGTCCAACCACCCGATATATCACGTACCTCATAGGAGAAGTCTACATGTCCCGGAGTATCAATTAAATTCAGGCAATATGGTTCATTTTCATAAACATAGCGCATCCTAGATGCCTGTCACATTCATCAATACAAGATTTGTTTCATTAACAAAAATCAGGGATATATTAGAATAACCAAAATTCAATGCAATCAATATGATCATTGACCACATAGCACATATGCTCATTCGACTTTTCTGTCACTACTACATCCATAAAAATTAGACACAGCAGTGGCATTCAGGATTAGGTCGCAATGCTCTTCAGTCACATGTACAAATATCCAGATTTATTTATGAGTGATAATGTAAATGATTAACACAATAAGGGTAGCTCATAACTATGAACCCAAAAGCTCAAGCTAGCAAGTGAAGAGGGTTTGTACAGCATTATATTAAGTCATACCACATTTCACATCAAAGTGAATGCTGAATTCATGTTCCCAAGATCAGCACGAATTTAGGCCCAAGAGAAACTAAGAAACTTAATAAAAATAACACTGAAACTAAGATGAGCGGCTCCTAATCTAATAGAGACTCAAACTAAGACAAATGGCTTCCAAAAAAAGAATTTATAAAACCCAGAAATAGGACAAATGGATTAATATGTAACTCAACCAAGACAAAAGGACATTACTATGACTTCAAACAAGTCGTGCAAAGCTAAATTTGGTGTATTCAAGCTTGGATCATTTATTACACAAGCCTAAATGAACCAAGCTTAATATGGCTTATCTTGGCTCATTTATCAAGGGAGCCTAAAAATAAGAAATATAAATGCTAAGTATTCATAATTATGATTAAAAATTAGTGTTCAAAATTTCCTTTTAATCAAGCCTATAGATGAGCTAGTTTTCTAACTTATTAAAAACCTTAAACAAGGTGTTCATAAACCTAAACTAGCTGTGCCAGTGTTGTTCAAGTTTAGATTGTCCGTTAAAAAAGCCTCAAACTTAGGCTTCAAAATCAAGATTTAGATAGAAATACAGGAAAATGGGGAAAAGAAAAGAAAGAGGAAAAAAATTACAAAACCTGTAATTTGATAGTGATGCCTCTTTCTCTTTCCAAATCCATGTTATCAAGAAATTGTTCCTTCATTTCTCTTTGCTGCACAGTCCCAGTCATTTGAAGCAATTTATCAGCCAAGGTTGATTTTCCATGATCAATATGTGCTATGATGCAGAAATTTCTGATATTGGAGATAGGAACCTGCACATTTCAATTCAACAAAACCTCTTATTCTCATTCATCACTGTATATAATAACGTAAACCAGCGACTGAGAGACGGAGAGAGATATTACCTTGGAAAGACGATGTTGGCCAACTTCGACGGCAAATTCGAAGTTGGAGACACTACTGGACTGTGTTCCAGCAGTCCGACAGAGGAAGCGAAGCCTGGGGACGGCGGCGTTTCTGGAAATGAAGAGAGGATGAGTTGTAGGTACTGACGGAGATGAGAAGCGGGAGGTTCTGGTTTTGTAAATTCGTGAAGTATACCGGTGGTTTTTGGATAAGAGGAGTGCGGGAGGCGAGAGGTCTGTAGCCATTTGGCCACTGGCAATGTTTATTAGTTTTATTTTCTTATGTCGCAGTATATTATTACTATTTTTGTTTTTGTGCTTTCAAATTTCTGGTTGTGCGGTTGATCGTGCCTCCATTTTGGGCCACATAACGCAAGCTGAGATTAGGTCAGTTAGCTCAAAGCTTAAATTATTTTGGACCTCCAAAATGTAATTAATAAGCATTAAATTTTAAATTTATTGATAAAAATAATTTTATAAATTACATCTATCTAATCTTTCCCAAAAAAAAAAAAAAAAAATTACTTTGGGCAATGTTTGACTTAGCTGATAACATTGTCTGCTGCTAATAGTTAATAATAGATGACTGGTAGCTAATATTTGTTTGCTAAAAATTTAGTAGATATTATTATTATTGTTGACATGTAAAATGATGATACGTATATATATATATATATATATATATATATATATATATATATATATATATATATATATATATATATATATATATATATATATATATATATATTATTGTCAATTTTAAATGTGTTATAAAATAAAATCATTAATTACAAAATTATACTTAATTTTTTTTATATATTTTGTAATTTTTTTAAATATTAATACAGTAATTGTTTTAAATATTATAAATAATATTGAAATAATTATTTATTATTTTAAAAAATTAATTTGAGAAAATAATTATCTTTTGTAATGATAATATGTTAGGGACGATGTAAATAACATAAAATTACCAAAATGGAGTTTTGCTTCGGATACCAAACAGGCATTAATTCATTTAAAAAAAAAAAGCATTAGTAGACTAAAAAATATTGAGAAAATTATATTCTCTATCCAATTTTTTATCTTTTTAACGTATGCTCATGCTTTTCACTTTGATATGTTCTTTGAATTTATTGTACCTATTTTTTACCTTATTTGTTAAAAGAGCTTACTTTACTCATTCTTTTTTTTTTTTTTTGGCTCTACTATGAATTGTTACAGATCTTGACTCTCTCTTTCTTTTCCTCTTTTTTTCTTCGATTTTTCTTTCATTTTTCTATCTATTATTGCTTGGTATTTAATATATTTACAGTTATTTTCCACTTCTCCTTCAGCTTACGGGTTTTATCTATTACATTCAAACAGTTTATTTTCTAACTTTCATTTTTGCCTTTTTTATTGTTGTTTGAATTTATGGTTCAAATTGGCTTTCATTCATCCCCTAATTTACCCAAATTCTTAGATATTTAGCTATTCCTTATCCTTCTCCTAAAAAGAATTTAAGAGTTTGTGATAAGCAAAAAATACCATAGATAACCTTGTTCTTCACCTAAGGAATAGCTTTTTTTTTTTTTTTTTCTTTATTGTTGTTTGATATTATGGTTCAAATAAGTTCTTCTTCATCTCCTATCTTTGATCTAATACTCAAATTTTTAGAGATTTAGCTATTCCTTGTTCTTCTCCTAAGAAGAATTTAGGTGTAGGTGACAAGCACAAAAGACTAAAATGAGGGATTCTAGGTCTATTAAAAGTGGTTTAGAAATTTTGAAGAAGAAACTTGAAGGTGCTAAATCTTCGAAGAAGAATGCTGATGATTCTCAGTTAAAAAGAAAAAGCATGTTGATGAAGCTTCTTCAAAAAAGAAATTTGAGAATATTAAGCAAAGTCTTCATATCGAGATTATAAAACACTACAAAAATCGCCATATCGAGATTATAAAATACTATAAAAATTTAACGATTTACTGATAGAAATTAGCGATGGACTGAAATCCATAACTAAATACTGACTGACTACTGACAGAATACTAATGGAACACTTTTCAGCAATGTTTGTCTTTTTACTGACTGTTTACTGACGAAAAAGCAAGATTGCTGATGGAATACAGATAGAATATATTGACGAACAGCAATCAAATTTTACCGATGGTTTAGTGACTAATTACAAACGGAAAAGGATACGCGGGAATATTTTGGCTGGCAATTAAGACATTTATTGATAGATTACTAACGGAATTATTTACTGTAGTAGGCATTTCATCAGTAATCTATCAGTAAATTTGATCAGATACTGACGGAGTATAGACCGTATTGAAAAATAGGGGCAGAAGATTTTGGCAGGAATCAAAATATTTACTGACAGAATGTCACACGGTAATAGGCTTTCCGTCAGTAATTCGTTAGTAAATTCTAATGCTGACAGAATACCGACAAAAGTGAAAAATAGGCACTCATTTTATTGCCTTTAACCTTTTACTGACGGATTTTTTAATCCATGTGGCACTGTCTGTCAATAATCCATCAGTAATCATGAAATATAAGTTATTGACCTTCTTTTTTCTGTCTTCCCTTTCTTCTTCTTCTTCTTCTTCTTCTTCTTCTCTGCTGCAGCTGCTGTTGTTGCTCTCTGTTGTCCTCCCGTATACTAGCCGGCGTTCATCCCTCACCGGAGACTTCATTTTTTCACTGGTGTTTACATGATTACCTTATTATTGATTATGATTTTAATTGAATTTTTGTTTAGATTTTTGAATTTAGTTTTAGATTGATTTTGTTGAAAATTTGTTAATTTTTCGTTTAGATTTCGAAATTTTTGTTTAGATTATTTAGATTAATTTGGGATATATATATATATATATATATATATATATATATATATATATATATATATATATATATATATATATATATGTATATATATATGTATATTGAAATGTATATATATGCTAATAAATTTTTTAATTTAAGACATTTTATATTTTTAAACTTAATAAATTTTTTATAAATTTATGATAATATTAAATATGGTGAAATTATTTTATTAAATTATGTTAGTAATTATTTTAATTATCTTGATTTTATTAATAGAATTTTAATTTTGTTTCAGATAATTGACGTGTGGGGTAACAATATAAGTCGGATTTTCGCTTCAAGAAATTCTTACTATAATTTAATTTATTTATATTAATATATAAATATAATAATTTGGAATGTAATGTTTTTTTAATTATCTTATGTATAATTTGTAATTTGTCATGTTTATTTGTAAGTGTATATGAAAAAATAAATGTTGTGATGTGAATTTGTAATTTGTGGTTAATTTGTGTATTGTAATATAATTTTTAATTATATTGTTAAGTTAATGTGAATTTATAAATGTAAATGTATGCAACGTAATTTTGGTTTTATTTACATAAATTCGTTAATAATACTAATAAAATGAACTATAAATTTATATTTAATCATGCCATAAAAAGTGAAATTTATTTTTTATGAATTTCATAAAATACTAAAAATTCTCACCACATTAAAAAAATCCACAAATATGCTACCAAAAATTGAAATATAAATGCATTTTATAAAATTCGAAAAAAAAAAAAAGAAATTGCAAATAGTTAGAAGTAAAAATATTTCGACGAAAAATAAAAAGAAAGTAATCATGCCATAAAAAGTGAAATTTATTTTTTATGAATTTCATAAAATACTAAAAATTATCATCACATTAAAAAATTAAAAAATTCACAAATATGCTAACAAAAATTGAAAAATAAATGCATTTTATAAAATAAAAAAAAAGAAATTGCAAATAATTAGGAGTAAAAATATTTTGACGAAAAATAAAAAGAAAGTAATAAATTAAAAATTTGCCATTAAAAATTAAATTTTAAATACATTTCATAAGATTTTTAAAAAAATGACAAATATCCTATTAAAGGAAAATAGTCTATAAAATATAATAATGCATAACGGCTTAATTAATGCTAACAAATAATTAAAATTCGAATATTCAAAATTAAAACGATTAAGAAGAATTTTAATTAAAATTTTTCCTAAATGATATAAAAATATCTAATATAATATTAATATCTTTATTATTAAGTAATAATATATATGTGTAAAATTATGATACGGTAAAAAAATGAAAAAAAGTATAATGTATTTATGAATTTATATCGTATTCAGTAACATTTTGTATTTATCTTGTGAATTTATTTTATTAATTTTGATTATATATTCTTATGTTGTGATGTTACAATTGTTATTTGCATAGCAAATCTATACAATTTTGTTATTGAATGAATTTAAATGATTTTAATTTTATTTTTAGACTTTTATAATCAAATGTCTAAAAATATTGTTAATTAAAATGATTAACATATTTAGGATTAGCTGTAGATCCTGTTTGATATCCTGTTCATCAGATGGTGAGAGGATATCGAATTATCTAAATTGGGCAGTTTAGAGATCTCGTTGTCTATGTAACTGTCTATGTATATTCTTATTTCATACAAATGTCTGAAATTTTGGTACTATCTTCCACCATATTCTCTTAGTGCACATTGAAATAATGTCCTGATTATGTGGATTTTTTCAAATGTGGTGCACTAAGAGAACTGTAGGGAGATGCTACTGAAATTTCAGTAGATGTATGAGTGTAGAATGTAACAGTAACAATTATGCAGCAAGGAGTTTCTAAATGGGTTAGGTTCTTACCTTATAGGGAGGGAGATATAAGGATGTAGAACTAGATGTTGCAAACTTAATTAAAATTATAACCAAACATATAAGTTTAAATGTAATTTTGTTTGTGTGATATAAAAAATAAATTAATACTATTGAATGTACAAGGAATAATTATGAGGACCGATAGATATTGGATGTGCTCTAGACTTACTAATGGGTATTTGAATCTAAAATTCTTGGAGGGTTTAGACCAATTCATGCAATTTGTGATATCTCTGCCATAGTGCATGAGTGGGACTAGTGTTCGATGTCCTTATAACCATAAGAAATGTCAAAATCGAAATTTTCTTGAGCCAGATACTGTCAAGTTGCACATTTTGAAGAAGTGTTTTGTACCAAAGTATTATGAATGGTATTTGCATGGTGAAGTCAGTGGGTCTAGATCTTCAATCGCAGCAGAAGTAGGTGGTAAAGATACGTACAATTGTCCTCCAACTATATACCACAATATGTTAATGAAGGAAGCTCCCAATCCGACCGCTCATAGATTGTATGATATGTTAGAGGCAGTTAACGAAGAATTATGGCCTGGCTGTAAGAAACAGTCTAAATTATCTGCTGTGGTATGACTTCTTAATATCAAGTTAGAATACCATCTATCTGAAAGGTATTATGATGAGATATTGCAATGGTACAATGAATCGTTGCTTATAGATAACATAATGGTTGATAGTTTCTACAGCACCAAGAAGTTAATGCAGGGTTCCAGTAAGAAAATTGATTGTTGCAAGAATAATTGCATGCTTTATTGCGGTGAAGATAGTAATCTAATTGCGTGTAAGTTTTGTAATTGGCCAAGATATAAGCCAAGCCGTGGGGGTGCATGTCCATCGAAAAAAACTATTCCATATAAGATTATGTTTTACTTCCCTCTGACTCCAAGGTTACAGAGATTGTATGCCTCTGAGGCAACTGCAAAGTATATGAGATGGCATGCAAAACATGCAGAGAAAGATGGGGTGATGCGACACTGTTCAAATTCTATAGCATGGGAGCATTTCAATAGAGTGAATCCAGATTTTGCTTCTAAAATCCGCAATGTCTGTTTGGGCTTATGCATTGATAGCTTTCAACCTTTTGGATAATTTGGACAGCAATACTCATCATGGCCAATTATAGTGATGCCATATAATCTGCCTTTAGGGATGTATATGAAGAAGGAGTACATTTCCTGTCTATAATAGTTCCCAGACCAAATAATCCAAAACAAAAGTTGGATGTATTTTTGCAGCCTCTGATTACAGTATTGCTATGGTTGTGGGATATAGGCAACATATGATGTGTCTATGAAGCAGAATTTTCATATGCGAGCTGCTCTGATGTGAACTGTGAGTGACTTTCCTGTGTATAGTATATTGTCTAGTTGGACTACTCAGGGTAGACTTGCATGTCTAAATTGCAAGGAACTAACAAATATTTTATTTAAATTATATTTTCTACAAACATTCAACAATGAATGTATTAAATAATTTTTTTTTATTACTAACACTAGATTAAATAAAAAGGTACCCTTCCTAAGATATGTTATTTAATCCAACCAAAGTTAGATGCAAATAAAAAAATAAGATATTTCATGAAGGCAAAGCTGAGTTACAAAATCAGAAAATTGGTAAGATGTCAATTTTTTTTATAATAAGTAATTAATTTGTACGTACTTTAAAAATTCATTTATTTTTTAATTATTAATTTCATAATTTTTTTATTTACTAAATTCAACAAGGAATATATTAAATAATTTTTTTTATCACCAACACTAGATTAAATAAAAGGTACCCTTCCTAAGATATGTTATTTAATCCAACCAAAGTGAGATGCAAATAAAAAAATAAAATATTTCATAAAGGCAAAGCTGGGTTATAAAATCAGAAAATTGGTAAGATGTCAAATTTTTTTATAATAAGTAATTAAATCGTACGTACTTTAGAAATTCATTTATTTTTTAAGTTATTAATTTAATAATTTTTTTATTTACTAAATGTGGGTTGATACTTTTAATTTTTAACAGAGAAATGATCATGGTCAAGACCCTACTCCTGAGGAGATCTTCGTCCGCATCCACACAAGGAAGGAAGACTGACAAACTTTTGTTGACTAGCGCTCCCAATGGATTCATGTAAGTTTTAATTAGCAATTTTCCTATTAAAGTACATTAAAAATTTTAAATGCCAACTACTATTATATTGAAAACAGAAGGATCTTAGAAACCTTTACGAGCAGATGTCCCAGCTGGCTCTTGAATCCACTAAGCCAGCTCATGTAGATGAGTTTGAGCTATACTTCAGAGCTATTTGGGGCCGAGAGAAGGGACAAGTCTACAGGATGGGCTAGATGGCTTGCTCATTTGGACATCCCGGAGCCAGTTCTTCCTCAGCTCTAACACCGCCGCCGCCGCCTACACCTAAGCATATGCAGCATGAGATGTAGCAGATAGTTCAGGAGCAGGTTTGCCAGTAGGCCGAGTTATAGATGCAGTAGTTCTTCTCTAGGTATTTTGTTGGTGGTGCTGCTCCTCCACTTGTTTCACCACTGGCTTCTACTACTTCTGATCAGCACACTTCAACTGAAGATGCTTCTATTGCTACTGCTGATGCGTATATAGTAGATCCGGAGCATGGCTAGCATAATGCCAAGGGATACGAGGAGGATGATGCTTAGCAGCATGATTAGTTTTTTTTTTAGTTTTTTTAGTTTAGTTATTTGTAACATTTATATGGTGTACAATATATTACATTTTTTATAAATAATATTACGTTTTACGGAATGAAAAATTTTGATATTCACATTATATATTAATTTATAATTTTCTAACTAATAAATATTATATAAAATTAATTTATTAAATAATAAAAAATTTATTAAAAATTATTTTCCAATATACTGACAAAATACTGACCAAAATAGTTATTAAATTATTATTTTTTATATATTACTGATGGATTACCGACTATTTTATATAAAATAATATTTTTTATACTTATTTTACTGATGGATTACTGACCGTGAAATTAAAATATTATTTTTTACTAAAAATTACTGATAAATTACTGACCGTTTTGTTATAAAATATTATTTTTTATAATTATTTTACTAACGGATTACTAACCGTCAAATTAAAATATTATTTTTGACTGAAAATTACTGATGGATTACTGACCATTTTCTCATAAAATATTTTTTTTTAGTTCTTTTACTGACGGATTACCGACCGTTTTGTCATAAAATATTATTTTTTTAGTTCTTTTACTTATAGATTACTGATTGTAAAATTAAAATATTATTTTTTACTGAAAATTACTGACGGATTACTAACTGAAAATATTATTTAATTTTTAATGATGGATTATTGACCAATTACTAATAAATTTTTGTTTTTAGCGACAGATTACTGACGGAATATAATATTTATGAGCTTTTTTCGAACGAAATTACCGACCATTTTTCATAAAATACTGACCGAATTTTGTTGGTAAATTTACCAACAAAATATTTTATCCATCGCTGATAATTTACTGACAATCATTTTAACGACAGATTTTTTTTGTTCTTAATCCGTCGGTAAATTGATTTACTGACGGATTTTCAATTATTATTGACAGATTTTTTGATCAGTAAATTAGTGGATTTTTGTAGTGAAAATTATGAAAATATCCATGGATATTTCGATATTGATATAAATATTAATATATTTTTTAAGAAATTATGGAAATATATATTAAATATTGAAAATTTTGTATAGAATTTTAAGAAATAGTATAAAACACTAAAAGAAATAATAAGAAATCATGATATAGTAAAAATGCCATCAATAAATATAGCACATATTGTAAAGTAATATAAAGATGATAATTGAAAATAAAAATTTAACTAAAAAGAACAGGTAAAAGATGAGTTCAATATCATTTTTTATAAAAATAGACTTTTGTTAAGAAATGATTGGAAAAACCAACTTGTATAAGTTGACGAAAAAAATTATGCACCTACTTAGGAGTTGCGCACACTTACTTAAATACACATAATATTTTTGTTGCATTAAATTTTAACAAAATACAAATTATTATTATTATTATTATTATTATTATTATTATTATTATTATTATTATACCACAATAGTAAGTAAGTATTAGTTTCCTTAATATCACATTGAGTTTCTATATGGTCCAAAACTATCCACTTCATCTCTTATAATTGAACGTTGAGAATTTGTAATCTACTCATAATACTCTTCCCAAGTCATGTGATTACTAATGTATGATATATTGTTGAATGTACATTCTATACTCCTCTTGGTTAACATATGCAAAAGACCCTGTTGATGAAAAATAGGGAAAATAATCATTATTCTTAGGTATTCATTGAATCACATGTATATATATATGTTGATGTACATATGGCATAAGATATGCATGTGCTAGTTCATAACTAGATGAATGAGATTGAGAACAATTATTATTAGAGCATTTTGTTCCACTCAAAATATTATGCATGTGTTTGTCCATTCGTTGACCAACTAGATATGTGAGTGAATTTGTATCCACTCAAAATACTCTTCCTAAGTCATGTGATATCACCGATATACAATATATTGTTAAATGTGTATCCTATACTCATGTTGGCTAACATATGCAAGACATCCTATTGGTAAAAAATAGGGAAAATAATCATTATTCACAAATATTCATTGACTGACATGTATATATATTTGTTAATGTCCATATGGCATAGGATATGTATGTGTTGGTTCATCTAGATGAATGAGATTGAGACCAATTATTATTAAAGCATTCCATTCCATAATTATTTGAAAATGTAGAAGTAGAATATGATCCATATGTATATCTAACTCCAAGCTGATAGATCCAAAATTAAGAGAGAGATCAACTTCCTGAATTGTTACATTTTTACCTTTATATTTTTTCCACATTGTCTTATGTCCCCCTCTCCAAGATGTTAAATTTGTCTTTTCCATTTTTTATAATTTTTTTCATACTTGGCATATTGCATATTTTTTTTTATATATTTCCATGATATATTAATATTTTCATGATATATTCGATATATCATAATTTCCTTTAGAGATTTTTTTGATATAAAAATATTACATAAAATATCATGAATATTTTGAGATATTTTGATATTTCTTGCGAAACCTTGCTAAAAAGATATGGCAATCCATTTTTATATCGAAAATCTCTGAACTATGATATTTCTATAGATATTTCCATGGATAATTTAAGATCATGATGTTAAGTCTCTCTAAGGAATAAGAAAGCATCTATTTATGGTATTTCTGAAGGGGACACAAAATCTACTGTTTGTGCTAAACAATCGAAGGTTATGAATTGAACAGAAATCTCAAGTTTGTCCTTTACTCTTTTTTTCATTTATTTATTTTTGTAGTATATGTTTTTTTATTGGAAGTTTGTTATACTTTGTTGTTTTTCTATATGAATTTGTTTAATTTTTTTATAGTTTAAAATCAATTTATTATTAATATTTTTTTGTATATTGTTTATTATATACTTATGATATACCAGTAGTGTATCATTTTCTTTGTTACTGCAATTATATAGTTTGAGTTTTGTTTGATGTTTGTTTTTTAGTATATTTTTAATTTTTTATATTTTTTGATGTAATAGGTTGATTTTGTATTAATTTTTTCTTATATGTTTAGTTGGTTTTTCTTTATTATACTATTTTTTCATTTTTTTTTATAGTTTATAGTCGATGTTTTTTAGTTTATGTTTGGTTGATTTTGGTTATTATTGTTAGTTGCTTTTGTTTTATTATAGTTATTACTATTTTAGTTTATTTATCTAATTTCAGACTTTTTTTAAACTTGTAGATATGAATTTGTCTTTGGTTTATATATGGTTGATTATGTTTATATTTTAGGTTTATTTTGTTGTACTATTGATTTGGTAATGTGATTTAGAGTATATATGTTTATAATTGATTTTGTCTTTGGTTTATGTTTGGTTGATTTTTCTTTTATTTTAAGTTGCTTTTATTCTATTACATTTTTTGTTGTCACAATTTATGTCTTTTGATTGATACTAGGTTGATTATTCTTATTTTTGAATTTGATTTTACTTCATTTCTAGAATTTCATTAAGCTAATTATTATTGTATTATTGTTTATTTAGTTATTATGGATCCAAGTTGGTTCACAACTTGGTCAATCTCTATTTTGATCTTATCAATTAAATTGAAATAATCTAATGTT
This sequence comes from Reutealis trisperma, assembly GCA_947687605.1. Classification (NCBI taxonomy): domain Eukaryota; kingdom Viridiplantae; phylum Streptophyta; class Magnoliopsida; order Malpighiales; family Euphorbiaceae; genus Reutealis; species Reutealis trisperma. Next base: position 135,856 of record CANTUT010000645.1, on the reverse strand, counting down.
TACAATTAATGTTTATTTTATAAGGAATACACTTAGAAAGAGTTAAAAGTTCAAGATATCAAAAATTTCCTAAGTGTAGAAAGCTGACCTGTAAATTGCATCAGTAATTGTATATCGTGCCTGCCATTCTCATTTCACAACTGTGACTAGGTATATCGTGATTGCGATTAATTTAAGGCAAAGAAGGGCAAAGAGGCAGTAAGGTCTACGGTCATGTTCACAACTGCTATCTTGGACGGGAAACAAGAATTGCGACCGCAATCCTGATTTTGCGACCACGATATTTACAAGGTCAGGGAACCACTCTAATGGCTAGCTAAGTAACTAATGACCATATGCCACATGTCACTAGCCGTTGTAAATATAAAGATCGCAACAGTGATTTAGACTTCGTGACCGCAATTCTGTCTCAGACAGACTACTTTTTACAAGCTGATTTAGGATCTAGTTTTTATCCTATGTCTTCATTTGTAACAGCTCTTTAATTGGAGGACATAAGCTATAAATACTCTCTTCAAAGGCCTTAGACTCATGAGAATAGTTTAATAGGTGGCCAAACTATTGTAATTTCATTTCTCAATCCTAAAACCTTTGTAAAACACATCTTATGTTAATTGGTTAGGTGAAAGCCATTGAAACACTAATTTAGGTTATGAGTGAGCCTTATAAAAAACTCTTGCATATATAGACTTTAGAGTGAGCCTTAGTAAAAAATCTTGTATAAGTTTGAGTGTGAGCCTGGGGAAAACACTTGTGGTTTTAAGAGTTAGCCTTTTTAAAACTTTTAATTAGGTTTGAGAGTGAGCTTTTGGGAAAACTCTTGTAAAGATTTGGTGTGAGCCTAAACACTTAGTTGGGAGTAAACTTGTTCAAAACTCCATAGATAGTGAAATACCTAATTGAGGTTAGGGAGTGGATATAGGATTGGTTATAATCTAAATCATTATAAATCGTTGTGTTCTTTCTCTCTTCTCTATATCCTTAAACTCTTATTGCCATAAAATTTGAAGTTCCTGTTGTTCTTAAATTTTAATCAACCATCAATTCGACCCCCCTTTCTTAATGCATATCTTGGGCAACAAGTGGTATTAGAGCATTGGTCTCACATTCATAAGCTTCAATGCACGAGGAAAATCAATATGGCCAATGAAGGGATGCATCACCTCAAGCCTCACTTTGATGGCTCTGACTATGCTTATTAGAAGTATAAAATGGAGGTATATCTTGATATGAAATATAGGATGGTATTTTTGAAGAGTGGAAGCCTCCATCAAAGGTGGTTGATGGCATTGAAGAAAAGATTCCTAAAAAGGAATGGTTGAAGCACAAAGAAGAGCAAATGGCAAAAACAAGAGAGTAATGGCAATTCTATTTAGCTCTTTATATAGAGAAAAATGTAGAAGAGTTTGACATTGCACAAGTGCTCATAACATTTGGAAGACCTTGGAGAATTATCATGAAGGTACTAAGTAAGTTAAGACCAAGAAAATCCAATAGATTAATCAAAAGTATAAACTCTTCATAATTAAGCCAAATGAGAGCATCTTCGATATGACAAATAGGCTTCTTGTCATTGTCACTAGCTTAAGGAAGTTTAGCAAAGTATACACTTTTGGAAGATGTTAATCACAAGATCCTTATAGCCCTTTCAAAGAAGCAATATGAAGCTAGAATGGTCAGTATTGAGGAAGAAAATGAAGACCTTGGGAAGCTCACTACTGATGTTCTCATTGGCAAGCTTCTAGCCCATAAGATGATCATTGAGAAGGAAGAGGCTTAAGTGGAAAAGAAGAACTCATTAGCTCTAAAATCATCCATTAAAGATCAAGTTGATGGTGAGAGTCAATCAAGTGAATCCTCAGATGATAATGAAGATGAAGAATTGACAAAGATCATTAGAAGAATGAAAGAGATCATGAAATGCAAAAAGAAGGAGAAGAATGAAGTAACTTGCTTTGGGTGTGGAAAGCAAGGCCATCTAAAGTTCGATTATCCCAAGAATAAGAAGAAGAAAAAATAGGACAGGGAAAAGAAGAAAAGATTAAAGGTTACTTGGGATGATAGCTCTTTAAGTGAAGAATAGGAAGAGGATATAGCCAACCTTTGCTTCATGGCTTTGAAGGAACCTACAAATAAGGTATGCTCTACTTTCCACTCTAATTGTGATAATGATGATGATATTGTTTGCTCCACATCTCATTCTTATGATGATGATTGTGCTAATCTGCGTGATGCGAATGATAAGGAATAACTTGTGGAAGCTATAGCCTTGAAATGCCAAAAATATCTTTCTAAAATGAAATTTTATAAAAAAAAAATGTTCACAACTTAAAAAGAATTTCAGAGAATTGGAAAAACTTGTTTTGAGTTTATAAACATCTAATGTTAGTCTTAAAGACTTATTGAAAGAGATTTCTTCAAAATCTCCTCAATAAATTCTTTATATAAAGAAAACAATGTTTTAAAATTGGAAGTTAATGAGTTGAGATTTTCCATTTCAAAATTTCATAAAAGGAACGAAGTTTTGGATATACTCATTGTATCTCAAAGACCACCCCTAATAAGGCATGACCTTGGTTTTTATAAAGCATCTCCATCCATATTCTCTCATGCTTTGTTTATCAAAGTCACTACCACTTAAACGTCTAGCATTGAGGTAATCGAAAATAGAGTCAAAGCACACACTAAACCTTCTAATCCTAAAAGGATTAAAAAGATGGCACAAGGCTCAAAAACTAAGCCTCAAAGAGCTAATCATGAATTTATGTATTAAAAGAGGCATGCTCAAAAGCACCCACAATCACAACATAGTACTTGCTCTTGTATGCATTCTCATGATAATGTTATGAAAAGGCCAAAATTTTATGATAAAATGACAAAGCCTAAGAAGACTTTCAAGTCAAAGCTTACGTGCTATTATTATATGAAAAGTGGCCATATTAATGTGTTTTGATACATTAGGAAGGCTTAATTAAAGCTTGAGGATCCTTCTATTGCTAACCCCTATGGACCTAAATATACCTAGATACCAAACCAAAATTGAATTTCTTGTCTTGCAGGTGTGTCAAATCCACTAAAAATGAAGAGTCAATGATATGAATATAGTGGATGCTCAAGACACATGATTAGGAATGGAAGTTCAAGGAAAGCCTTGATAGGTCACCATAATGCAAAGGGTAAGGCAATTGGCATTAGTAATGTTGGTAAGAATATTTGATCCCCAATTGAAAATGTTTCTTTGATTGAATGCCAACATAATTGATTGTGATGTGATCAACTTATTCTTGTTTGAATTTTCAATGTTTATGTGCTTAAGTTAATAATTTAAATCTATTTTGATCTTACAAATAAATGTCATTTGCACTGCATAAGATTTTTCAATATTTTCTCTTGAAAATTCTAAGAGCCCTCTAAAATGTAGGGGCCATTTTATCTTGTGAGGGTGAATTTTAAATTTTTAATCATTGTTTAGAGTAATGTAAATAGTGGTAGCAAAAATGGATAGCGAAAGCAAATTTTGAAATTTTCAAATTCTATGATCGCGACTTCATTTCAAGAGCGCAATTCACATTCCTAGCAGAAAAAATATAATAGTTATAAATGGTCAAATTTTGAATTTAATGTGAGTATAGCCATTTTCTGCCCTTTTTTTTTTTTTTTTTGTATGTGTATTTTATGGCTATTATACCCTTTTTAACTCTTAAAACATATTTTACACTCATCTAAGATATCCTAAAGCTTTTATCATTTATATTTGCTCTCAATTTTTCATCTATTTCTTCCAATTTTTCTACCTTTCTATTCATTTTCATCAACAATGGCTCTTAAAACATGAACCCTAAGACCTTTAAAAGGAAAGGAACCTATGGATCCTCAAGTTCCTCATCCCTCACCTCATGATCTAATAAAGGGATTAAGTGATGAAGAGAAGGCTCATTGGCTCAAATTGAAGGACAAGGTTATTCTTTTGAACAAAGCACTAGACTTGTTTGCTTTTGAGGAAGTTGGGGATAGAATAAGGCATCTTCACCCACCTTGACGACCTTCAATGGAGAGATTTCATCTTTGTGGAAGAAGAAGGTTATGAAGAACTAGGGAACTTTTAACATCTTTAGTTCTTCATAGAAAGCTCTCCTCCCTTTAGGACATTATGTAATCAATTTTAGATTTTTTAGGAAAGAGTATATGATAAAATTAGATGAAGTGGTTGATATTTTCGATCTTCAAAAAGATGATGCCTTCACCTTGAGTGATTTGGACATGAGTTACTCTTCCTTTTGGCAAAACGCTCTCAATTGAAGCTATAAACTCTTTTGCCAAATACTTCAAAACCCTCATCTATTGGATTCTCCATTGTATTGTCACCCTCTCAATTAATGCAAAAGTGGATGGCAATGCGAAGGTGACTTAAAAGAACTTTTCTTTCTCTTGCCTTATTAAAAACCATAAAATTTAAAGCACCAAGTTTCTCATTAACCAATTTGTTTAATTAGCTAAAACATCAAAAGAAACAGTCCTTCTCTCTTTCCACATTTCTCAAATAGCCGAGCACATGGAAGCTCTCATCCCCCAAACCAAAGCCATCCTCAAGACCTCATTCAAACCTTCCATGTTAAATTTGGAGTATATGCTTCACTCCAAATACTTAAGGGAGAAAAATGAAGAATATGAGTACATTTTTGGGGAAGTGGGAGTACAAGAGATTTCAAGAAAGAGGTCAAGGGTAATTATGCAAGGGGAACTAAGCCAACCATTGAAAGAAAGTATAAAAGAGCACAAGGCACCAAAACTTCTCCTCATGCCCATCCATCTCCTTCTAATGTTGATAAAATGTTTAGTAAAATCATGAGGAGGCTCAATCTTTTGGGGCATATTCATCACGACACATATGAAATTCAAAGAAAGATGGGCATTCCTTAATGTAATTTGGATGAATGGGAAGCAAGTGAAGAAGAGGAAGAATAGGAGGAAGATGAAGATGAAACTTGACTTAAGGGCCCAAAATTTTGTTTTTAAATTTTTTTCTTTTTCTTATTTCTTTTTGTTTTCATTTTCATTTGCATTCTTTTTTTTTTTTTTGGCATCTATCTTGCAAAATTGATTTGTAATTAATTTCTATGTACGAATGCAAATTTGCTTGTGTTAATTGAATTTTATCTATTTTCTTAGTTAATTATTCATTATTTGTTTAACTTCTATTTGTGATCTTACTTGATCCAATTTTTACCCTCTTTTTGATCTTGACAAAGGGGGAGAAGGAATTTGATTGATTATACAAATTTAAAGTATAATTACAACTTAGCTTGAATTGATTTTTTAAAAGGGGAGTTATTTAATGCATGACCAAATGGGAAGCTTTGTAAATCTTTGCAAACTTGTAAATTTCACTTAATTATTTTTCTAATTTAATTTAATTGTTAAAATAAAAAAAGAGAGAGATTGTTGAACCAAGATGGTTCATAACTTGGTCAATCTCTATTTTGATCATGTAAATTAAATTGAAATGATCTAATGTTTGTAATTAGTGTTTATTTTATAAGGAATACACTTAGAAAGGGTCAAAAATTCAAGATATCAAAAATTCTCTAAGTGTAGAAAGCTGACCTATAAAGCACGCCCACGATTATATATCGCACCCGTCACTCTCATTTCAAAATAGCAACTAGGTATATCATCACCGAGATTAATTTAAGGCAAAGAAGCAAAGAGATAGTAAGTTCTGTGTTGGGTTCGCGACCACTATCTTGGACATGAAACAAAAATCGCGACCGCGATATTTAGAAGGTCAGGGAACCACTTAATGACTAGCTAAACAATCAATGACCAGATGCCATGTATCACTAGCCATTGTAAATATGAAAGTAATTTAGGCTTCGTGACTGCAATTCTGTCTCAAACATATTACCTTTTGCAAGCTAATTTGGAATTTAGTTTTTGTCCTATATCTTTATTTGTAACGATTATTTTGAGGATGTAATGTATAAATACCCCCTCCAAAGGCTTTAGACTCATTGAAACACTAGTTTAGGTTATGAGTGAGCTTTATAAAACTCTTGTATAAGCTTTAGAGTGAGCCTTAGTAAAAACTCTTATATAGGTCTTAGTGTGAGCTTTAAGAAAATACTTGTGGGTCTGAGAGTTAGCCTTCTTAAAACCCTTAGTTAGGTTTAAGAGTGAGCCTTTGGGAAAATTCTTATAAAGATTAGGTGTGAATCTAAATACTAAGTTGGGAGTAAACTTGTTCAAAACTCCATAGATAGTGAAATACTCAATTGAGGTTGGATAGTGGATGTAGAATTGGTAATAATATCAACTACTATAACTCATTATGTTCTTTCTCCTCTTCTCTTTATCCTTAAACTCCTATTGCCATAAATTTTGAAGTATCCATTATTCTTAAATTTTAATCAACCTCTAATTTAATCCTCTCTTCATGTGCATATCTTAGGCAATAGTTATGGTAATAAAAAGTCAATTTTGTTGAGTATTTCCTTGGAAATATTGCAATTCATCTTTTTTATGAAAAGATAACTTAGATTAAAGCAACTCTTTCTAAAGAGTAACTCAAGTTATTCCAAGAAACTTGTTTTAGATATTTTCTTGATATTCCTAGTTTAAGATTTTCAAGCACAACTTATTCATGCTTTGCTTTGAGGGAAGTTACTCAACATAAAGATGATAAGTTATGGACAGTTGTGAATGGTCTTTGTTTGAGATTTGGTTGGGAAGAGTTTGCTCTTGTGACTAGTTTGAACTATTAGGGTGTTTGTAATAAATTAAATTTTGCTTGTGATAAGAATAATTTATTAGAGAAGTATTTTAAGTGTACTAAGAGATTGAATAAGTAATCAATAGAAGAATGTTTTTTGTTAAGAGGTAGGTTAATAATGATCAAGACGTTGTTAAGATTGTTGTTTTATATTTTGTTCATATGCTATTGTTTAGTTTAACAATTAGTAAAGCAGTTGAGAGGGAAGATTTTGATCTTATTGATTGTGATTAATAAAATGGTTATCCATAGGGAAAGGAGGTATTTAATATTACCATTGATCCTGTTAAGAGGTAAGTTGCTGAGATGCAAAAGAAATCTAGGGGTGGGAATGCTGAAGAGAAACGCCATTGTTTGTGCTATAGGTTGATTGGTTTTCCTCTTGCTTTCTAGACATGATTTTATGAATGTTGTTCTTATATTGTTGGACATTCTCGTGTTTTGACCAATTCTACTATTCGTCGCATTTTGAATTGGAGTTCTAGTAAGTATCTTGATTTTAAAGCTTTTAAGAGAATCTTGTTTAGCGTTCAAAGGTAATTGTCTTTTTTCTTTTCTTTTCTTTTTGTAGTTGTTTATTATTTATAATTTAGTTTTTATTTTTTATTATGTGTTTCTTATTATTTATTTACTTTTTGTAGTTAAAGCTAAAGAAGATTACTTCTTCTTCCTATGAGAAGTTGAGGCTGAAATTAGATGGATGTTCTGACAATGGTAAAGAAAAGTCTGTTGAAGAAGAAGATGAAGATGATGATTTTGAACATTTTTATTGTCATTTTTCTAAATATGGTGAAACATTGGCTTCAAAACAAGGAAAGAGGAATATGTTTGAAGTTGATTCTTCTTTTCAGAAAAATGAGAAAGTAGTTGAAAATAATTGTCTTAGCAAAAGAAGTTAGTTGATAATTTTTCCTCTTTCAAGAGTTACTTAGAAAAGCAATTTGTTTCTGTTTTTCTTGAACTTTTTGAAATCAAGTCTAGAATTCTTGCTGATCATCATGGAGTTGATTCTGAATTTTATGGTGTAGATTTTTTTCAATACATTTAATCTTGTATTTATTATTTACTTTTAATATACTTTATTTATACTTAATATATACTTATTGTTGTTTTTGTAATGTTATGTGTTTAATGCTTTGATTTTTTTTTTAATTTTAATAGTCTACTGAAAGTGAAGGTCAGAAGGATGATGATGATGATGGAAGTAAAAATAAAGGAAATTGAGAATGATGAGAAGGAAGATGATCATGATAAGGTTTTCTTTATGATCTTTTTTATTTTTTATTTGTTATATTTTATAGTTTATATATGTAATATATTCTTTTTGTAAACTCATTTTATTTTGATTTGTAGTATTATTTATTTACTTTTTGTCTATTTTGTGTATATAATAAGGATGATGAAGAGCAAGAAGATTTGACTAAGAAGGATGGAAATGGTAGGACAATGAGAGTTCTAATAATAGTGGTAATGATAGTGGTGATGGAGGGAATGATGATTAGGACAATGATGGTGGAAAAAAGTAAAATTATTGAGCATCAACGTGCAGATGATAAGGTACATTTATTGTTATTTTTTATTTTTAAAATTTTTAAATTGTATTATACTTATTTGTTTTTTTTGTTTTAAAGGTGGTGATGATGCTTTAGAGCATGTCAAGTTTTCAAAAGATGATTTTGGAGATGTTGCTAGTTCATCTATTTTGATAATGTTGATCCAACTTTATTGGATGCAACTATTTATTGATTTTGCCATCAAGTGAATTAGTGAAATCAGGTTTGTTCAAGTTTGTTTTTATGTGTTTTGCTTTGTCATTTATGTTATTTTGATTTTAGGTATAGTATAAATGTATTTTTATTATTTCTGGTTAATCCTGAGTTGATTTTCTTTTATGTTCATATGGTTACTTTATTGGAATCACTAAGTCAAATCACTGATATTGCTCCTTATTCTGGTGTTGTTGGTGGTCATTCTTTTTCTTTTTCTCTTGATATTGAAAAGAGGGTGATTAAGCCTAATTTCTTTTGTAAATCCCCTTTTTTGAATGAGTTTTATTCTTTTGGAATTAGTGGAAGATCTATGCAAGAGTAAGTCAAGAAAGTTGTTAAGCTTAGATTGTCACCATTGGATGATAGCTTTGAATCAATCACTAATTTCAAAACATTATTTGATAATTAGATTTGGAATGGATTGAAGAAGAGCAACAAGTAATATTATTTTTAGTATTTATATGCATTTTTACTTTTTTTTTTAAAATGTTATAATTCTGTTTTTTGTTATTTTTTGGAAGAAGATGTATTCAGATTTTAATAATGTTATTTCACCTGCTATGAAACTTGGTATAGCTCATATTGAGCATAAGATGTGGTTTTATTCTTTACCAGCCAAGGGTTGGTACTTCGCAAAAAGTTCTCAAGCACACTCTAAATGGTACTTCTCTTTTGAAATCTCATCGAAGCCGTATAATTTTTCATTCTAAGGCTCTGATAAGAAGTCATAAACTTAACCGTAAATAGGAAGGTTAGCAATTTTCTTCAAGTCCCATAAGGTTTTTTCTTCAAATGTAGGTGTGTTGGTCATTTTCTTTTTATAGTTGTAAGTTATTTTCATGTTAGTTGTTTCTATCTTAAATTTTTAGTTTATATTTTTTAATTATTTTTCATAGTTGCAGATATGTTTCACATACTTTACATCTACCCAATGTATACCCCTATATTAGTTTTTCTTTTTCTTTTTTATATTTTTGCGACATATGGATGTTATTTTTATTATTTAAAGGAAAAAGGAAAATACTCTAGCAGCATGACTGTAAGGTTTATTACAACTGACAATTTGTTTGATAATCAAATTAAGCTTTTATATTCCTCTTGTTTAGATAAGAAGAAAGATCTATCAATTCTTAATTTTAATAGTGTTCTTGCAGAGTATATTCTTGGCTACTATTTGCTTTGCAATTTTTCCTGGATTGATGTGGATCATGTTCTTTTCCCTATTCATGTTTCATAACAAGAACATTGGGTTCTTTGTTGTTTGAGTTTCAAGGAGAGGATTTGTTTATTTATAACGGTTTCAAGAGATGAAGTTCACACATACAATATTCTTTTGTTGCATTTGTTGTCTATACTTGATTTTTATGTTGCGCCTTATGCAAACAAGAGTCCAATTGATCCATTTCATGTTGAAATTGTTAGGAATTTGCTGCAGCAAGTGAATAAATAATTTTCTAATTTTGTTTCTTTTTATATGATTATGTACATTAGTAATTTTTCTATTATTAATTTGTTTTGTTTTTATGTTTTGTAGTAATTATTATATTTTTTTTGTTCTTATCCTAAGTATTTTATTTGCAGAAAAGAAATACTAGTTGATAGTTTCAATGTCGAGGAACATTGAAGGAGGCTTGCGATTGTGTTATTTTGTTATGCAAAATCCAAGGAAAATGATGATTTTGATAGTGATTTTGAATCATGTGGCAAGCTTAAGGAGATGGATAGGCCCAAAAAGATATAAAGAATAAACTTGATGTGATTATTATGCAATTTATTTTCTTAACGTATTGTTGATGATAGACAAGTAGTTTTATGATTTTATTATTAGGTTCAATACTAGCATTGTTGACTTTGATACTAAGTAGGTTTCATTTCTCTTAGACATATTCTAAGTTGTAAATTCTCTTTGTTTGAATTTTTTTAGATGATTTCTATTTATATAGAAAGTTTGTTACTTCAGTCTAAATGTATAAGTATTAGTCTTTGTTTATCAAAAGCATGATTGAATATAAGACTATTTGAATACAAGTCTTCTATACTCAGAATATACTATAAGAATACCCTTTGGATAATTGCAACAAACTTAGAGTAAACCATTTACTATTATATTTCCTTATGCACTTCTTTTGTGTATTTAATGTTGCAGTTTTATATACTTCTTAAGGCATGCATGAGTTGCATTTATATCATAAAAAATTATTTTAATAATATAACAACTTGATAATTACATTTATATTTGACAAATAGTGATAACTTTTTTATTTTTATTTCCAATTCTAGTTTCAATTTCATGTCTTAGTTTCCTAAATTCAAATTTGTGTAACTAGAGAATTTTTATAATTAGTTAATGGCTATTGTGAGTGGCCAAACTTATTCATTAGATTCTATAGTATATGTGTAGCAAATTTATAGCATTTCAAAAATTCATAAATAGTAGCAGATACACCTTAGATATGATATACTTTGAGTATACTATATACTAATAGTTTTACTTGAAAATATATTAAATTAGAAAATAAAAAAAATTGACAAATTGGAAATATTGTCTTGGTAATTATATAATGCCATATTTATATTTTTTTTTACAAATTTAGAAATAATATATCAACTATTGGGTTAATTTTGTAGTCGGTTGATTTCTACATGTCTTCCTATTGTGTCTCAATTGTCCGCATCTCCTACATTTGATTTGATTTTTTATTCTCCTAAGTTGCCTTCAATCTTCTTTTCTTAGGTCTTCCTGATTTGATTTTGTCTTATGGTGGAAGCATTCTTATATCTTTGATCTCATTTTGTATTCAATGTGCTTTCATTCCCAATTGGGTATGGTGTTGTGTCATATGTAGCAATCATCATCTTTTTGGTGTAGTATTTTCAATAATAATTATAAAGATTTTGGTTCATTTCCTTCATTGTTGTCATTGAATGTGGACATGGCTACTTATCCATTTAAAACCTATTGCATGTGTATGTTTTCTCTGTTAATTTTGCTACATTTGATTTTTTATTTTCAAATACTTCAAATGCTTCTTCATTTGTTGGTTTGACTTGAAAAATACAATTCAAAATAGGCAAATTTATAGTACAAAATTTTAGATATAATAACATATACTGGAATATACTTAAAATATAAGCAGATTATACTCAAAATATACTAAGCAATGTTATATTTATATATTTACCTTTGGTTTCATAGATTGAATGAAATTTTTATTCATCATTTCTTCTACTTTTGTTGCTAACTTTGTGAAAGTTGATTTGGAAATATTTCTTTTTGTGCAAGTCCATTCTTGTACAAAAGCCTATAAATACACTAACAATGGTGTAATTGGTAACTCTTTAGCTGCTCTATTTGATGCATTTAGTGAATCAACTACGTTTGATGTCTTGATTATCTATTGTTTTCTGAGTGAAGTCTAGACTATATGTGGTAAATGATATTGCTAAGCTATGGTTTGATCCTTTTATTAACTTTGTCTAGCTCTTTCATATGATGCTCAAATTGCTCTTTCGTGTATGACCTAGCAGCTCCATAGAATGAGTATTTGATCTTGTGTGAATCTTTCTTGAATTTTGCTTTCAAGTTTTTTAACAAGTGATACATACACATTTTATGTGTTGCCTTATGATATATCTTCTTAAAAGCTTTTTCTATGCTCTCATGCCCATAAGATATTATGCATATGCTTTATCTTCTACCAAATATTTCTATTAAACTATTAAAGAACCACTCCTAAGATACATCATTTTTAGAATCTAATATTGAAAATGCAAGTGGAAATTTTTTACCTCTTGCATCTTATGTGTTTGCTGAGAGTAATGTATCTCCATAGGTTGCTTTCAAGAAAGTGCCATCCACAATTATAATTGATCTATAATACTTTCATCCTTGTATTGATGCTTTAAGTTCCATAGACATATAAAGGAGTTCTCTTTTGTCTTTAATTTAGTAAATGATCCAGAGTTTATTTTTCTCAACATATACAAATAACTTTAGACCTTTTGATAGGACTCATCTGGTTTGCCTCTAATCAACTCTAAAGTTTTTTCCTTTAACCTCCATGCTTTTGCATAATTTAAAGATGTACCATAGTCTTCTTTTATGTCTCTAACAATATTTGCTGGGGTATATATTATTTTGATATTGAGGTACTTAGACTTGATGCAGTCTCCCACCAAACTTGTTGTAGCTTGCCTTTGATCACTTAATATGATCTCCATAAGGCAAGTGTGATTATTGTTGTACTTTTTGATTTTGAGCATACTTGTTTTGTCATTCTGTGATGCCCTTAAAAACCACTTGTAATTCTCATCCAAGCAATTCAAGAAGTATTATTTTTTGCAATATTTGGTTATCTTGTATTAGAAGTGGTTGTTGATCGCATAAAACTCATGGCAAATATCAATGTCTCTTTATCTTTGTAAACTTGCCCAACAACAACTTCTGTATGTCTTGGACTACTTATGACTAATGAATCTTTAAGTTCACTTTGTACTTCTTCACTAATTCTTGAGTTATTTTCTTCAATAATGGTCTTGGTTATCAGATTTGCATAGTCAATATAATCTAAATTGTTTTGTTTTCCATCAGCATTTGTTAAGAGGTTTTCAAAAACTATTGTTGAACCTTCATTCCTTGCAACTTGTAGATTTGTTCCCTTTGAACTTGATACAAAGTAGTTGATTTGTGGTTACATCTTTGTAGTAGTTATGCACAAAGGGTATTTAGTGAAGTTAGATTTTGTCTTCTTCAACTTTGGATAGAATAGGAGATTTGCATTGTCTTCTATTTTAATGATGGATAACCATTTTTGACTTGATACCAAATTTCCATTATTGTTTCTTCCATTTTGATTTTGAGTTGCTTTGATATTATTTCCAACAATTTTATGAAGCTGCTATCCTTGGGTATGAGTATACCCGTTGCATCAAAGTCAATATACTTTATGTTTTCTTCCCAATATCCATTATAATGAACAAAAATAAATATTGTGTCCATATCTGTATAGAACAAAAAAAAAAAAAAAGGATTTTAAAATCTAAATAGGCAAAATTCAGTAAGAATCACATTATCATATACCTAAAATATATTCATTATACACTTAAGATATACTATTTATAATATACTTATTATTTTTTTAGGATATAATGTTTTTTTATCTAATACATACTTGATATATTTCTTTTATATATTTATATTCATTTAATACTCAATATCCGAAAATTTTCAAAAATATATATCAAATAAATACAATGTAAACACTAGTTAATCAAATTTAGCAAAATGTATATCTATGATATACCTTTATATACCCTAGATATAATATTGCCTAGTTTTGCTATAAAATATCATTGTTTCATTGATTTTCTGCAGTTTTCAGTTCTGTAATCTAATTTTTATGTTCTAAAGCTTTCAAGTTTATAAAAAAAAAATCATATAATCTCTTCAGTTTGAAGATTTTTAATATAATGACAATTAAAAGAAGATAAAATTCTACTTAAATATATTTATGAAATTCGAATTACCTCCGAAACAATAGAAAATTGAGTTTTTTTTTTGTCAACTGAGCTAAATAAATCTCAAAAAAACTATAGATCTTTCGATTTTCTTTAGCTTTTTTTGTTTGGATTTACTATCAAAAAGCTTTTGTGATGCTTCTTTTGATTGTTTCTCTCGATTTTTTTTATGAGATTTGGTCAAGATTTTTATTGTTCTTCAAAGAAGAGATAAAAGTACAAAAAAAAAAAAAAAAGGAAAGGGAGCATATAAAAGTAAAAAGTCTATACTCCGCGTATATTTGTAAAGATCCTCCATCTTTTAGGCATTTGTATAAATTTTCCAAAATATAATTTGTTATAGTGGTTACTAATAAGCATAGTTGATATTGTTTAGCTATAATTGATGAATGGGATAATGATATATTTGGTGTCCCAACTTAGCAAAATTGATCAACTGGTTTTTGAACTTCCAAAAGTTTCAATTTGCTGTGTCAACTTGTAAAAAAATGACAATTAAGTGTAATTTCTAGTTACCATATGATTTTTGCTACTGTGGATTAAAATTTTTAAATTTTTTTAAATTGAAAAAGAAAATTACACTTGAGCTCTTAATTGAAAAAATTAATTACAAATAGATCCTTAGAAAATTTCAAAATGATCCAAAATTTTCAAAATTCTTGTAATCGAACTAAAATGATCCAAAATTTTCAAAATTCTTGCAATCGAACCATCTTCTTCACAAAGCTTCTCTTCCATTCTTTTATTCTTCAATACATACTCATCTTCACCACTGTTGTTCAATGAGCAAACAAATATATATATATATTTCCTCATAACAAAAACAACAAATGCAAATCAATACAACATCAAGAATAATACAATCAATAATATTGCAATAGTTTGAGATATGGGTTCATATCAAATGAAAAGACTGAAAAATCAATGATTGTAAAAAATTTGAAGGAACACAAGAGAAAAGAGATCGAAGATAGCAAAGCCTTCCTCTTTGTAAAGACCTAAGGCGGTAAGGTAAAATGCACCAAAATTCACTAAACTTTTGGTGATTTTATATTTTGCTTACTAAATATTAATTTATTACAAAGTTACTAGTTTTTTTATTTTTTTTATCAGTCAATCACTAAGCCAATTTCGATGAAGAACTCACCGAAAAGCTAATGTGACATCCCACGTCACTTAAAAATACTGACTAAATTAGACATGTCAACTTGTCATATCATATTATTAAAATTATATGCAAAGTCACTAAATATTGTACTATTTTCTAATTTGATCACTAACTTTTAATTTCTTACAATTTGATTACTAAGATTTAATTTTTTTTTTCATAGGCGAGTCATAAAGATAAATCCAGTGAAAAAAATACTAGGATTGGCTTCAATCATCTCATCTTGATCTTAGAAATATAAAAATATGCGTCGTTTGCTCTCACTCTTCTCTTTTTCACCGGAAAATGGCCGAAAATTTAACTGGTTTCATTTTGTAATATCTATCTTCGTTCAACCTCAGGCAATGAAATATGTATTGAAATGAAGCTCTAGATGAGGGGAGTTGAATGATACTAAAAACTCTCAAAATTATGGCTGAAAATGACATAAATTGTCCTTGGATGTGTTGGATATGTCTTCATGACCTTCATGTGAAAAAAATAATTAAAATTTAGTGATCAAATTTTAAGAAATTAGAGATTAGTGACCAAATTAGAAAACAATATAAAGTTTAGTGACTTTACATGCAATTTCAATAATTTGATATGGCAAGTTGACGTGTCTAGCTTAATTAGCATTTGCAGGTAATATGGAATGCCATGTCAACTTTTCGGTAAGTTTTTCATTAGAATTGGCTTAGTGACTCGTTAGTGAAAAAAAAATTAAAAGTTAGTGACACTTTTGTAATAAATTAATCTTTAGTAAGAAAAATAGAAAATCACCAAAAGTTTGATGATTTTTGATATGTCTTACCTTATATTTGCCCTTGTGCACCAAGAAGGGGGGTTGAATTGGTGGAAAATTTAAATTTAGATGGAAATAGATAAGGAAAAAAAAAAATGGACACAAGCAATTTTATAGTGGTTCGGATGTTAACAAACCCTACATCCACTCTCTAATTTCAATTAGGTGTTCTATTATTACTAGATAATTACAATGAAATTTTGAGCTTACTCCTAACTCTCAATGTGTTTTAATGGCTAATACATAATCCTTACAAGTTTTTCCCTTTAGGCTCACACTCAAATCTATATAAGAGTTTTTTATTGGCTCACTCTCAACCCAATTCAATATGTTTTAAAAGCTAACATTCAACCCTTTTGAGCAATGAATGCTCTTATAACAACCAAATAAATACAATTAAAGAGTTAAGGTTTTGAGAAATAAATTTTCAAGAGTTTAGCTTAAATGAAGATTGTTAGATGAGGGTCTTTGAAGGGGGTATTTATAGCTTTTTCTCTCCAAATTTCCACTATAAAGGGTATGGGTAAGAGATCCTCGATAATAGCCATAGATTTGTTAGAGTAATATCGTGATTGCTAAGTCTTTTCGTTGTTGTGACACACTTTTCGCGCTCAAGATGAACATTTAGCGGTCACGATCTTCAAAGATCTCAATGACTAGTTGACACTTGGCATTATCTCGTTGGTAGTTCAACTATCCGTTAGAGAGGAGAGTTGCTATATGAAAGTCGCGGTTGCAATTCCTTGATTGCGCCCATGGTCGCAATTGCTTTTGTGACTCTAGGCAAAAGGTTAAAGGTTTGGCCTTTAATTCAGTCTTGGTCACGATGATAGGGTCGTAGTTGTGATATCTTAGTCATGGTCATGATTCTTATTTTTTGGTCGCGATTCAAAATCTAGGTTCATGACTTAAAAGAATTTTTGAATCTTTGAATTTTCAACTTATCTAATATGTTTTATTTGCAAAATAAACACTTAACACACACCTTAGATAACTTTAATTGAATTGACAATATCAAAATAAATATTGACTAAGTTTTAAAATAACTTAGGTCACCACCCTAAGGCAAACCATCATATAGCTTCTTTGCCTTCCATTTTTGCCATTTTCAAGGTTCAAAATCAAAATGGGTTTTGGTTGTTGAGATCGCCACTCAAGCCTAAGTATCATGAGATAGGCTAGGGTTTTAGTAGAAGGGATTTTGATGATGGCTAGCGATTGAAGAAATAGAGTTAGGTTTTAAGGATTGAATCAATTGTTCATTTATTTTATACTTTCTAAAATCTTTGGGCTTTCTTCTTGATTTTTGGTAAATCTTGATTCAAATTGAACAGGCACAAAAGTTAGATCTATAGATTTAATTATTTTTTATTCTAAAAATTTTCAATTTAAGTTCTAAATTTAAAATAAATTTCTACTTATTATATTTTTATTCATATACTTTATTTTAATTCGAAACTTCTTTGTTTTTCATTAATGAAGATATTGATTGAAAACAATGATCTTGGAAATTTAAAGTGATGGATTCGATAGAAGAAGATGCAAAAGATAGTTTGGTTGCAAGAATTATAAAATTTCTGGATTATTTTATAATTTTCTAAAAACCTACTTGTTATCATAATAATATTAAAAATAAATGTCCATATCATTTTTCCCAAACCAATAAGAAGCTTACAATTGTCACACATTCATTCTTTCTTATCCACATCAACAATTTATATAATGTCATCAGTTGGTAACTTACTAATAATACTCAAAATTTTTTTAAGTAAACTAAGTTTATTACATTACTCATAAGCTAAACCAATAGAAATATAATACGTTAATTAATAATGCCAACTCAGTCATAAATTATAATATATAATTTATGAGTTATTTGACATTATTAATTAATGTGTTATGTTTCTATTGATTTAGTATATAAATGATATGATTAACTAAGTCTACCTAAAAATTTCTCATAATACTCAATTGTCAATTTTTTTTTTACAAATTGACATATTAAATTGAAATTTTTATAAGTTCAAATACTCAATTGATCAATTTTATCATATTGGAACACTAAATGTATTATCCCGTTGATGAATGCTAACCGTTTGGCAAAAATTTATCGGTAATTGATAATTAAAAATATAATTATTTTACGTACATAAATACCTTCTTTAATTTTTTCATATTTGTAACATATATTTTCAAACTTATTCAATACTATTAATATAATTAATACATGTGCATATATCCATATTTTTGACAAATAAATTCATGTTTACTATATAAATATATATATGTTTATTAATTAAATCATATTTTGATTAAAATATTGAAATAATATATATTCTTGATCATTAGTATACGTTTACTTAATGGATGAGATAATTTGTCTACCCGTACAAAAATTCATCAACGGTTTCTAAAAGGCTACAAAATGATGCTTTTATCCCACTGTTGAATATAAAACCGCTATCAGTGTCATCCAACAGTTGTACCAAACACCCACTATAGAAAATCAAACCATAGAGGCATAATTGAAAAAAAAAAAAAAAAAAAATGGACATCAAATCAAGGAATGCTGCTACAAAGAGGCTGTAAGGAAAAGCATTGAAGAAGAACAACAGAGAGATTGAGAGAGACCATAAAGGGCAATCACATTTCTTATTCAACCCAGTTAATGTCTAAATCTTTCAATTTCATAACCCATTTTTGTGTATCTTGTGATACATAAGTTTTTGA
This sequence comes from Reutealis trisperma, assembly GCA_947687605.1. Lineage (NCBI taxonomy): Eukaryota > Viridiplantae > Streptophyta > Magnoliopsida > Malpighiales > Euphorbiaceae > Reutealis > Reutealis trisperma. The sequence continues at coordinate 117,119 of CANTUT010000645.1, read as the reverse complement.
TGGACTGCTGTCTTCTTCCTCCACATTAGTAGATGCCATATAATCAACCTTTTTATCCTTGATTACATTTGCCTGCCTATTAGGGTGCCTCACCTTCAGAGCTAGAAGACGAGAAACTTCATGAAGTCCCCCCCATTTCTCCAATGCCCGTGCGATATCATAACGCCCTGCAAATTTGTAAAAAATTAATTAAAAAAAAAATAATAATACTAGCAAATGAATCATGCCATGTACTTCTAAAATTTGAGTCCAGATAGTTTATAAGTTACCAGCACGCTCGAAAGATTTTCTACTGGGCATGAATGAAGGGTCCATTCCCCAACTCCGCTGAAATCGATTAATCTGTATTGTGTCAAAGCATGTTTAGAAGTGTTTAATAGAATAATCTACAATTAACTTCAGAAAAGTATCATCACCACATCATCAGATAATTAACTCCATACATTGGACTCACAGGGATGACAGATTTCAAAAAAATTTGACGCTATTTTATGCAAATCTCAAAATTCTGTGTTGTACTGGATGCAAGTAAAAAGAGAAAATGGCATCCACAGGTTTTTTGAGTAGAACATTTTTTGATGTAAGGAATGAAATCATCCCAAAAGCATATTATCTACCATTAGTTGCAAAGACATGCATAACCGTCCTCTATAAGTCCATGTATAATATACACACTTGCAACACATGCAAACAAAAATAGGTAAAAAATAATTCATGCTCCAAATCTCATGCACGCTGTTCCCGATTTTATTTTTCAGAAAATGATCAATTCTTCTCTCTCCAAAATTTATCTATCTTTTAAGGAAATTATGGAGATTTTTTTCAGGAAAAGCTCTTCCAGAAAGTTATTCTCTACTTCACCCAATTTTCTTGAAAATGAGCACACGACTTCTTTATGCATCTAAAATATGATATGATCAAAGCTCAAAATGACCAGCAGACAGTTCCAACTGACAGTTTAACTAAAATTAAGATGCTACCTCTTCCTGCAAATTCTCAAGATTATCCCAGTATCCCTTTGGTTTCCGGTGCTTGTATGCAAGAGAAAGATTCATCAATGATGCAATCCTTCTAAATCCACCCATGCGGGTTATGGCCTTCTCAATATCCACTCTACCATGCAGACGAAGCTGCTTTCTCATGGGCATGAATCCTTCCTGTCCATGTTCTGATATAAATGTCAGGAGCTCAGACTTGAGAATTTCAATGTTCCTCTGCAAGCCAGGAACCCTGGGTCTTTGTCTAAGTGAATCTGGGTTATTCAAATCAACAACATTCTCAGTTTCATTGCTATACTTTGTGTCTCCATCACATAGAGATGATTCTATTTTCTGGGAATATTGTCTAAGCTCATGCATTTCTAACGAATTTTTGGCTTCTCTCTTCTCGATGTAATCTCGAATTGCACACAAATTTGATGGCAGATCTTCATATATAACCTACAAAGATGAAATTTTCAAATGTCAAGACTGAATTCAAAAGAAAGTTCCTACTAATTACGTTCAAAACAAAATCTTGAGATAAGTATATAAGCACATGCCATCACATGCAAATTGTACTCTAATGATATAAAGAAACTAAACAGAGTACCAAAATCCTTTGATAAATGTCAACTCAGAGTACCTCCTCCATGATAGCTTCTGAAAGAATTGAATCTTTGTGCATTTTGGACTCAACACTGTATTTCAGCAGTGTGTGATGACTTCCTAATTGCTCTAGAAGCCACTTTCCCTGGAATGAGTCAAAATCCCCTTCTACCTGCTCAAAACTGATCTCCTGTTGAAGATGTTCACATAAATCTAGAACAACTCGCGCATGGAGTACCATATACAGTAGGCCCTTGCATCCTTCCTGTGAAAAGGGACTCCTTTGAGCAATAAAAGTTTTCATTTTTAAAATGTTAATAAAAAAATGTTAGATATGCTAACAATGGAAAGTAGACACTCCTATTACAGGTAAAAATTGTTGTTTGATACTTTGAATGGTTGACAATTTGGGGAAGTTCAATAAATATTTCAATGTGTTTCATGATATGCATCTTCTCAACGTCCAGGAAAGCATCAAATGCACAGGATTCGTATTAGGTAGGGAAAGAAGATACTTATTAAGAGAAGCTAACAGCTAACAATAAAACAGGTGAGGCCATAAAGTAAGATATGCTGATCGATAGCATTTTCTTAACAATAACTTAGGCTACTATAACAGGTGGTGTCTGAAAAAAAAAAAGAAAAAAAAAGAAAATCACTTCAAAAGAAGGCTCATTACTATGATTTTAAATGAAGGCCAATAAGGATAGGGTTTTACAAGAAGAGTTTTCCAACAGAAAAATGAAAAATAAGGGAAAAAAGGGGTGCCAAGTTATCATTTCCTCTTCTCTACTTATTATCCTTCTTCTGTTTTTGAAGGATGGTTACAGCCATCACATCAGTGTTACAAAACATTATGAGCAACATGTTGACTTCTCACCTGATATCAGTAAAAATGGAATGCAAAGATCATTTCCTAAGACCCCCAAAAAGGGGCTAATGCAACTTAGGGACTATTAATTTCAAGTGCAGGTATGATAAGGAATTTGCAACATGCTAGAAGCACTAGGCATCATAAAATTGCGTTCTTTTATTAGTTTATCTCTCATATCCACCATGCTCAACTTTGATGTTTTAGCTGTCTAATCCTAGTTAAGCAAATGAAAAGAAATATCCACTTTCATCTCATCAAGTACTTTGTGTCAGAATCATATTCAAAAGGGAGCATCACAAACAAAATCATGCTTATACCTGAAGTATGCGAACTTTGTTGTTCTCTCGTGATAAAATCTTACTAATGGCCAAGTTTGGAACTATCCTGCAAATGAGTTACATAATGAGGAAAGGAAATTAGGAATAACATCAACTCAATTGCAAAATTCAGAAATGCCATTTCCAGGAAATGACATTAACAGACATTATTTTTTTTTCCTTTTCTTAAACCTACGCAACTAAAAATGATAGCAACAGGAGGTAACAGTGACAGAAGTTGGCTCTAGTGCCAAAATGTAGAATCATGAGTCCTCACACCTAAAATACTTCAATTCAACTAAAACCAAATATGCCTGCAGACACGACAAACTTATATTGAGAAAACTAAAATAGGGAATTGCTATATATATATAAATCCCTAAACAACCCTACTAAAGCATAAAATAAATATTAAGTTTCTTACTACTAAAAGGACAATAATAATTGCAAAGAGGCCATTGTCTCTAAAACAGGCTAGAATCACAAATGTCCCTATGGGAGCTATGTAACTACAACATATGTTTCTCAATCATTAGGGTTCCTGGAACAACATTGGATCTGCTTCACATTGAACTATTTTACTATTTACAAGGGCGTTCAGAAATTTAATTAGAATATATAGGGTACCATTAAAAAAATTATTATACCTCATTTAATAGTATTATCTTAATATTATCTAGTGTATGCAAACACCAAACAAACCTAAACATACAAACATGGAAAATCTATGCACTTGAAGCAAACGAGTCCTTACTCTAACAAAGGCATAGAATGACTTGGGTTTCAGCACATAAAAAGACAAGACCCTTGGAAAGTAATAATAGACAGAGTAAAGCTTCAGGCAGTTAAAAAATACACACAAAGAAGGAGGGAAAAAGAAGTTTGAAATTCACAGAACAGATCAATAACTTCATTGAAAATTACATAGGCTCCATCCCTCATTGAAAATTACATAGGCTCCATCCCTGTTTGAAGAGTCATATATTAATGTTTAAACTTTAAAGTAAAAGTTCATAAAAATGAAAGTAAGACTTACTCAGGAAGACTCTCATAAGCAGTCAAAACTTTCCAGACTTCGCGAACAGGAGCTTTTACAGTTATGCTAGCAATAACACAGCGATGAACACCTCCATTTTCCTTTGGTCCAAAATCATTGAAACAGGAAATTCATATGAGCCCTTTTTTATAAGAAAAAATATTGTTGAGAAAGAAAGAAATGATAAGAGGACAAGAAATCCTCCTATAACTCCAAGAACAACTAAATCAAGAAACATAAAACACCAACTAAAAAAAGATCCTCTAAAAGCTCCAAAAGCATAAGTCCCCCATACAACCCACAAAACACCTTGTCCTACTTAAGCCAATTGGTTTTGTGACTTCAAAATGCCATTTTTCTTCTTTTAAAGTAATATGAGCATAATGTACAGTTAACTAATTACCAATAGGCCATCAAATCTGCGCAGGTGAACTTCATCCACCATGCAAGGCCTATCAAGTCTGCAAACTTTCCCAAACACGCCCCAATTGGTATTTAAATCACTCAAAGATGATGGCATGCGACCAAAATTTGAGCTGGGATAATTCTCTTTTAAATCTCCAGTTAACAATCTGTCCTTTTCACAAGAAGCACCATCTAAGCCTGCTCCAGGAGAAGAGTATATTGCCCTGGTTTTTCCACTTTCTGCAATTGACAATTTTATATTCCCTCCAAAATCTCTCTCAGCTCGACAAGCCAAGGCTTGAAGATTCACAGGAAGATCTGACCTAATAATCCTCTCCAAGAAAATAGCTGGAAAGTTGAATCTTGGAATTACATTAACTTCATATGCTAATAGTGTCATTCCAGGCCTAGAAAAAAAAAATAGTGATAGAGTGAGGACAAAAACAAATGATCATCCGCAATATATACAAGCACAACTACTCAACTAAAATAAATGATAAGGAAAAATAGGACAATAAGAAAAAGAGGGCCTAGAGAATGCATGGGTTATTCATAACTGAATATGCTGTGGGAATATAAATTTATTCATCCCATAAAGGAGGAAAGAACAAAAAATTGAATTGACATTTCAAAAAATGTCAACAACTTTAATGGAATTGTTATTGTTAAGGGATAAAAATAGGTTTCTGAGGTGAATTAGTTAATTCCAATAGAATGCGATATATATATAATAAATGAGTGTCATCCTTTCTTCTTAAATAAAACTTTCTCCTTTGATTAGCATTCCCATTTCCTTTGTAAAAAATATATATAAATGTACATGTCAAGAAACTAGTTCTTGAGCAACCCCCCTAAAAATAGCAAACAAAATGAAAATTAAGAGTATAGAAATGACTAGTATGAGGCATCTATAATAATTGAGAATGAAAGCAAAAAAAAAAAAAAAAGGAAGGAAGGAAGAAAGAAAGTATTAAGATAGAAGAAATATGTTCAATGCTAAAATATGCAGCCTTTATACCATAAAAATGTGCATATGCATATATGTATGTGAATGTGTGTCAAGAAACACTTCCTAAGCAACTGCCCGACCAACAACAAACAAAAAGGAAAGAGTATAGAGCTAATTTGAATGACCTACAATTATAGAGAATATGTAATATAAGAATTATGATAGTAGATGGTAAAATTTATTCAATGCTAACACATCCAGGCTTTAAACCGAATTCATGGATCTACCTTGTCCCTGATATTAATGACCACTTGCCATCAAACTTCTTAAAGTCCCCATCAACCATTGAAAAATGTAGTTCGTGATTATTAGCCTAAATCAAAAGGCATTATTTAGGGAAACAAAATTAAGATGAAACTAGAACATGCATATGAGAATAAAGAATTCAACAGTTAATGATAAAAATGATAAAAGGATCATTACTGGGATATGCATGTTATATAAGATTCAGGTAGACATGCTTAACTGAGTTTTCATACAAAAAGTTACCTATCAACAAAAGAAAAATGAAGATCAAGATTATCAGCTAGAATCATGAAAAACCTTATTTTAGATTTCTGATCTGGGAAATATGTACATGGAGGGAATGTCCAAAAAAATAGCATTCATTAGAAAAGTTCAGAGATGGGAGATTGAAATTATTTGGGTTGAAATTATTTGGGCATGTGCACTGTAGACCAGCAAATGCATCATTACATAAGGTTGAGCACATTGAAGTTGCAAGAAATAGAAAAGCAAGGGGTAGACATAGAATCATGTGGTGAGTAGTTAAATAAAATATTTATAAGCTCTTGATCTTTCTAAAGACATACCCTTAATCTAGGTGAAACGGAGGAAAAGGATCTATATTAAAAAACCATCAAGGTATCATTGAGAAACTGGAAAGCTATTAATTAGATCCATATAAATGAGAACAAGAATCTTAAGAATAATTTCTATGAAATGCAAGTGGAAATTCTATCTTGCACTTTAACAAAGGCGTCCAACCAATAAAAGAAATTTTAGACCAGAGAAAGAGATGATAAAACTAATCACCATTAGTGTTTTTGTACATCAAAAGGTCTAATCAAGAACCAACGACATCTCAAAATGCCCGTGCTTTATGGGTTTACAAATGACATCAAGAAATAAATTATTTTAGAAGAACATCTAGCACTTACAAACATCCAATGATGTGTGATTTGATAACAATACCAATACAACATCTTCTTTTTTTGTTTGCTTTGGACAGTAAAAATTAACTAGAAATTATTTTTGACATTCATAGAAAATTGCAAAAAATAAAATTTTCTTAAATGAAGAATACCATGAGAACATGCAGATTATAAGCACTTTAAATTCTTACACTAGCTAAACGCCAATGCAAGTCTCTCTCTCTCTCTCTCTCTCTCTCTCTCTCACACACACACACACACACACACATGTATATGACAAATATTTTCTGTGAATATTGAACATTAATCATTTATTTTTTTATTTAAAAATAATAATTTTACTCATACCACAAAATTAGACAAATATTTTCAGCTTAAAAATATTATCTAAAAAAAATTAGTCATAAAAATCTTTGTAATTCTATTTTAATTTCAAATTTTATCGTATAATAATGTTTTTAGATTTTATCATTAGTGATCTTCTTTTTTTCTTTTTTTTGGTAAATTTGCTCTAATTAAGATTTGAATTCAAGACCTATCAGCTTTGACGACGACTCTAGTATCGCTAAAACAAAGGCTCATTGGTATATTAATATTCGAGGGGAAAATCAATTGAATTTAGTTTGATTTATTGTATTCTGTGATTACTAGCTAATGGCCTCTCTAAACTTCCTATCTCATGTGACAAAAGTTATAGTTATGCCTTTAAAATGCTAATGTCTGCTGTGGTCAATCCAAATAAGTCAAAATACAAACATAATCTGAGTATTGATTTCACCTTTTGATCTATAAAATAATCAATATCTTAATGGAATTGATGAGCATACGAGCCACTCTTGCCCGTATGATTAAATTGTTCTTCAATCACATTATTCGTAGACTTCTCAATAAAGCCTTATTTTATTCATTTGTCATAGACTAATTCCTCTAGTTGTCCATACATATATGAAACACGGTACTCATTAGTTAATCACAGAAGTAATTTTGCTTCAACAATCCTAACAGCTAACTCCTAACATTTCTCAGTTCTTTTAATGCTCGAAGACAGAAATCAATAAGAAAACCGATCAAATAGAAAGTCACTTGTCAATAAATGGGGATTTGTTTTTTTTAAAAGGACTTAATTACCCTAGCTGCATTGAAAACAATATGAATAGACCAAATGAACTAAAAAACTTGAAGCATACGGTTCTTTTGATGAGTCAAAACTTTTGTTAAACTCTTCTCTATAATTTCAAGCTAATAGACTACAGTATATGCCCAGAAGTGGTCCTTTTGATGTGCATTTTCCTTGTTTCTAACATTAAAGTTTGAAAATTTGCAATTTTATTATTCCCTCCATCACAAATTGATAGTCCACCTTGCTTTTACACAAATTAAAAACATTAGTTAATGTCATGTAAATTTCCTAAAATACCCTTACTTCATAATAATAACACGTTAATTTTTAGTTCAATACATACAATAATTATACAGCTTTCCAAAAAAAAAAAAAAAAAAAAGAAAAGGGGAAGTGACTAAATTTTGGGACAGATGAAAATGGAAAACTGAACTATCAATTTGGGACTGAGGGAGTATATTCCTCAAAAACGCCAAAATTCTCAGGAACGCATATCTAGCTATGATTAGAATAATAGCATCAAATTAAAGTGAAATGGAATTTAAAGATTAAGAAGGTTAATTACTGAAATAGGAAACTCTTGTAGATCCAAAACAACACGAGCTTCAATATGCCAATAGAGTGCCCTTTGTAAACCTCTTTGCTCCAACCATATCCGGCCAGGATGAGGGCAAGGAATTCTCCCACTGAAAATTAATCCAAATATAATTAAAAATTGAATCCAAACCAAATCAAACCAATTAAATTAATCAACTCAATAAATATAATACCTGCAAACGAGATTGGGAATATAATCAGCGAGGTGCTCGTAGTCAGTGAGAGCATTCCACACAGACTGAATCTCAGCGTAAACAATTATTTGAGCTTTAATTCTTCTTTCCCGCCATGATATCACTTCCACTTCGCAATTCACCTTTCTTTCTCCTTTTTTCTCTTCAGCCTTAAGCTGATTCTTCTTCTTCCTATTATTATTACTGTCATGAAAATCATGACTGTGACTCGTACTTATCCAGTTCTGAGGATCCTCAATTGAGGAAGAACGACAACGTATCACACATTTTTGAGGCTGATAATGCTTAAAATTTTTATTCTTCTTACTGTAGTTGTTGCAAAGGGGAGTTTCTAATAGAATGCCGGAAGAAGCTTTGCAGGTGATCATGAAGATTTTAGATTGGAGCACACTGCACTTCAATGCCCAGGCTTTCGCTTTTAATGACCGTTACTCACCTATCCGTGTCCACCAGTTTTTCGTTTTTTTATAATCAACAAACTATGTCCACCAGTTTTTATGTTTTTCTTTTTATTTTTTCTAAATTACTATTACATCTTTTAACAAAATAAATAAATAAATAAAATTATTATTACATCCAATGTTTTTATGTTTTTCAGCCGTGAGGTATCCGGCCGGTTGACCGGATTTTTCTCAGTTTTTGTCCAAGCTGAGTTTTTACCTTTAATTGGACTGACCTAAAGACTTATTCTCAATTTATATATATATATATATATATATATATATATATATATATATATATATATATATATATATATAATCTGATTTATTTTTTATATTTTTTAAGTGTGTGAGAAATAGGATCTTCTAGTATAAAAAAAATAATAAATATAATTTTAATTTTATTATTTAAAAATATAAAGAAAAAGAAAAATTTTAAATTAATACAATTAAATAATTATTATTAAATTATATTTAATTGAATTTTTTATTTTTAAATAGTCATTAAATATATAAAAATACGAGAGAATTTTAATTATTTCATATATATTAAATTGAGATTAGTAAAAAAATGATCGAAGTATTAATAATATTGACAAAAGTAAAAGTGATAGATTATTTAGTTAATTTAAAAAAAAAAGAACAATTTCGTTAATTACATGAAACATAATAATTTAACTTTTTTATCTTGATAATTTTTTTTTGGTTGTGTCGTTCAATAAAAATACAATAAAAAAATGATAAAATATCATAAAATATACATATAAAATATGCAAAATGTCAATAAACAAATATAAAAAATTAAATAGAGAAAGTGAATGAATAAAGAATAAATGTAGAAAGTAGATAATAAATATTTATAACATAAAAGCAATAATTTGAAAGTTCAGCTATAAAATTTTGAGTAAATGAATATTTAATTCTTAATACTTATCCTAATTAATAAATTTGTCTCTTTTAATAAAAATGTATTAAATACTCTCTCTTTTATTAGCAAAATAGTTTTTCTCTGTAAGACAATTAAAATAATTATATATATATTATTGTGAATTCTTAATTCTGTATCTTTTAAAACTCTAAACTTTTAGAAGTCGAGACTAATCATTCAGGACTTCTAAAGTATCTTTAAATCATTCGAAACTTAGTATGAAGGCCAACAAAAGTGAAATCGCTAAAAACAGACTAGAAATGGATGAAAATGAGTTGAATAAGTGAAACAATGCTAGTTGCATGGGTTGTGGCAGCCTGCGGTAATTTGCGGGGAAGGTGCAGCAATTGGGTTTGCTGTGCGGTAGCTGTAAGAGCTATGCAGTGTCGCACAAGCTTTTGTATCATTGCCACATATGGCTGTGCAGAATCGCAAAGCTCTGTGTGGGAACTCTTGTGAATTTCTGTATTTTCGCACAATCCCATATTTGAAATTGATAGATCCTACACTCAAGCATTTCCCTATATATAAAGGACCTCTCCATACTCTAGATCATCAATTTCAGGAGTTTGAAAGCCTTAGCATCAAGTAAATTCCTCTAGTTCTAAAGATTCTTTTCTTTTTGCTTTGCATTTGCTCATTCTTCTGCAAAGCGAGTTAAGGGGCTTCTTTTTGATTCTTAGCCGACAAGTCAAAGACTTTCCGCTTGCCTATTTGAGGCAATTTCATTACCCAAGGCTTGATTCGCTGTGTGGATAAGGTAGAATTGCATTTCGGTCATTTGCTTCATTTGCCCTCCATCCCAAAGCCTCGAAAGCTTAAGGTAAGCTTCTTTTTCATCTTCTTTTCCTTTTGTCTTAGTTTTCCCACCTTGGGATTTTCATTTTTCCTTAAGACTCCTTGCCTCTTTTTAGTTAATTAATTAAATTGGTTCATCTAGATTGTTAGTTAATTCAACTTGTTAATTAACTAGGTTAATTAATTAATCTAACTCTACCTAAATCAATAAATCAAAATATGATAAAATGCTAGACTAAAAATTCTTTTGCAAGAAGGGAGAACTACGTAGGCTTTAATTCTCATTCAAAGGGATATGCAGGCTTGCTTAGTTTAATCATCGAATCTAATTAAAACTAACCAACTCCCTCCCCCTATCACCTTCTTTACTTTCACTTATTTTGTTTTCTTTTACTTTGCTATTAGGTTTGGTTTGGGTAATATGTGATTTCCCTAAAACCTATAAGGGTTAAAGGAGGTATTCTTTAAGTTTGGGATTTTATTGTAATATGAACTTTCTTTTATTTCGCACTTTAACTGTGTATTTACTTTATTATTGAATGGATGAGTTGAATGATCATGCATATTATAAGCTGTTCACGCATATTAAATTATTCATGAAATATATTTAAGTTACTTTTATATTAAATGTCTCTCAATCTTCTTTGGTTTTGAGGCTAATGATAATTTTTATTTGGGTAATAATTGGAGTTATATGGGTTTTTTCTTATATTTTCCCAAATAAAAATAAATTAAGGTAGTAACTCTAAAAAATAATTTTCAAATTTATCAAAATAAGCTTGAGGGTTTCCTCATGAGTTCTTTCCTAAATGAGCATTTTGATTCCTTTCAGTTGATTGGACCAAAGCTGGCTACTCCACTAAGTATAAACTTTTTTTTAAAAGGAAAAATAAGTGGACTACTAACTGATTTAAAAAGAGTTTGGCCTTTTAATATAATTATGACTTTGTATGCTTCACTTGCATAGGTTTTTTGCCTTTAAACCTAGTTTTAAGAAAATAATAGATAGTGAGTAGCATCGAGTGGGAAACCCTCATTGGATTTACTTGCCGATAACTAAATCATCTACGCTGCGACGAATCTTTTGATCTTTTCAAAGGTGTAACGAGCATGCATGTATAGTTGGACCCATGTGAGGCTTTTTGACTCACATGTGCTTAGGTATATTGTTGCTTTAGTGTGACGGGTATCCAAACCAAGCCACCTTACCCTTTCATATAAAGAACCTAAAACCTAACATTAGGTTGTATGTACCATAAACAAACCTTGTATAATTAGTTCTGTGAAATGTTTCCCCATATGTATCATGCATTCATATTGTACACAAAACATCACACTCATTTCAAGTCTATGTTGAACTTTGAATTGAAGAAGGGTCAAACACTCTCACCTTTATCTAAACACTTTCATCCTAAACACTCTCACTTCTACCCAAATACCTTCCCATAAACCCTATTACCTACATCCCAAATACCTTAACCACACACCTTAAACACCTTACCCTAGCATTTAACCTTAAACATCTTACTTTAACCTTTAACCTAAACATTTCACCCTAGCCATATCCTAAACACTTAACACCTAAACTTCATACCTCAAGCCCTCCTTTTGAATGTGCACCTCAACCACTTTCAACCTTAAACCTTAAGCCCATAGCTTGAAATGACATTGCCCCTTATTTGAACCCCAAAACCTAAGTTCATGTATATAAACTCCATTCCTTACCCACAAACTTAATCCTTACATCCAATAACTTATACATTTTAAATCCATAATACAAAGACCATTACATTGACCCTACTCCTCATCCGAAAACTAGCCTGACACACTTGATCCTATTCCTTGTCCAAAAAGACCAACCCAGCACCTTTAAACCAAAACCATCAAAGTAAATCCGTTATCCTTAAGCCTAATATCCTTGGCCTATTATCTTTAAAACTAATCTATTACCCCTAGATTGGCAAATGCCTATTACCTATACTCCAAACCATTAAAACCCTAAGCCTAATAACTTTGGCCCAACACACTACCCTAAGCCTAATACCTTTGGTCCAACATGATACCTTAAGCTTGAGATCTTGACCTATTCTACTTCAGGAGACATTCATAGCCCAAATATAGTTAGCCCATAGCACCAAAAGGGAATCCTTTTCCCTCAAAGTTTGCATTTCCATATTCTTGCTTCTTTTCCAAACGCTTATATTGTTCTTTGATTTGGTTTTCAAGGTACCAATGGCCAAATGGAACGACACGGATACCCTATACACCATCCTTAAGAAGCATTAAGAGAGCTTTTAAGCCATCGTTGTCTTCATCCTCAATTCTCAACAAGTCAAGTTCAATAAGGCTTTGAGCATCCAGTAGACCAATATCAATAAAGTAATGGCTCATCTCATCACTGCACTCTATACCTAACAAGGAAAATTCACCAAAGCTTTGAAATCCTAATGTCGAATCATCAAAAGAGAGGTAAAAGGAATGATAGGCCAGGCTAAATTAGATGGTGCAATTTTGGAACAATACTTAATAACTCCATATCCATATCCCCAACTCCAATCACCAAAGATATTTTAGCCTCCATACTTGACCATACTGATAATGGGAAAAAAGTCCAAAAGCACCACACTAAACACTACTTTTGCCCTAGCACTAATCAGTCCCTCTCCTTTTTCCTTGAACCCCGATACCACCCCAACTCCCTCTATTAAAAAACTAGTGTCACAAGTCCTAAACATAAACCCTCATTCCTCTTTGAATCCTTTTCAAAGTAGGAAGAAATCTATTTATTTAGTTATCTCAAAATGCAAGAGGAATGAGCCTGAACAAATTCATGTGGTGGAGAAAAGGTGTAAGAAAAGTGACACCTACACTCTTATGACTGATGCTGAATGGAAAGAAATGGATACCTACACTCTCATGACTGATGCTAAATGGAAGAATACTAACACTCCCATGACTGATGCAGAGTGGAAGGAAATGGATATCTATACTCACATGACTGATGTTGAATGGAAGTGTACAGAAGCAGCTACCATACAAGTAGGAAAGGGGAAATTCATTAACTTGGGTATACCTTTGAGTGGTGCCTAACAATTGTACTTCAAATGAATTTTATGAATACCATAAAAAAGTTGGCCACAAGACAAACATGTGCAAGAGCCTAAGGTACAAGATCTAAGACCTTATTGACAATGGACTCCTCATTATCCAAACCAAATACTCCTATTGATCTCTGAGCCACTATTAACTCTTTGAGTTCTAGAGTAGAAAAATTGAAAGAAATGGGATATGGAGTAAAATCATGTCGACCCTAGCCTACTATACATCCACCTAGTGAACCAAAATTTTAAGGAGGTCACAATCTTAGATTTAGAGCTTGTTTGAGTCAGAGTCCAAATGCCAAGTCCAAGTAAGATTTAGAGCCCATCAAAGTTATGTAAATTAAAGTCAGAGTCTTTCTATTAGAGTCATATTTCTAGTTTCAAGTCTATAATCTTCTTTCTCAATTTATCTTCTCAATAGTGCTTATGTAATCATGGAAGATGGCATTCTTTTTCAATCATAATAAAATTTAAAGTTTTTCATTTTTTTTTATGTGTTCTTTATTTTAAATCCAATTTGGGTGAAAAAAAGATCAATAAATTTTTGCACAATAGGAATGATACATAAGACAAGTTTGAAGGATTGAATATTCATGATGAATATAAGATATGAAGACTAAAATGATCCCAAGAGAAGTTCATCGATTTATTAGTTTGCTAAAAAACCAATCACTTAAATATCATGATTAGTTAAAAATGATACATGTCATCTGTCAGTTGAATCACATAATTGGCTTTTACAATCGTCTCCTTAACTAATCCATATGTGGGTTTGCATCAAGCATAGGCTTTTAGTAATGGGACTGCACCATCTCAAGAGATTAAGGAGAAAAATCATGACAAATCTTCGCAAAGCTTTAAAAGTGGCCTTCAAAGTAATTGCGATTCCTTAGGGGCATGAACATTAAATTGAATCCTTGGTAATGATACAGTGGTAGCCTCATATCACCTTCTCTCTAAACTAGCATCCTTTGTTAAGTTTGAAGCATCCTCTGAAATCATCACAATCGATGGAACATATTTCCTTTAGATCCAATGTGCAAAAATTGATCAAGAATTAATAGTTTCCATTAAGGGCTATGTCAAACTTCCATCCCTAATTCAATTAAGGGCCACTCTTTACTCATTCATGGGTGAAACTAGAACTAGTGAAATAATCAAGATGAAGATCTTTTCTAGCCAATGATAGTCAAGTACTATGATCAGTTGAGTGTAGCTAGTAAGAAAAAGAATGGGTTGCAAGAAAAGTAGGTCAAAAGTTCAACTTCTTATCCAAAATGTTGAAGTAAATCTTACTTGGCAAAAGTATCATCCTCATAGGACTAAATGGAATTAGATCTTCCAAATAGGGAAATAACTTGTTGTTTCAACTGAGAAGTACAGAGACCTAACCCTCTAAAGAAAGGATAAGTAAATGGATAACAAAAGATGGCGGTACGTGTGTAGCCTAATTTGGATATGATCCAATATAAAATCCCCTACCAATGTTGTTCTCCTCTCTAAGAAAAAAAAAGGCCTTATTAAGTTGAAAACTCGAAAAGGGTGGCTTAGCTAGAGGATAGAGCAAGTTTATGATGACTTAAGTAGGAACTAGAAGTTTTTTTTTTTTTTTTTCAAATTGGATTCAATGTCAAATTGATTATGTATCCTATCTCGTATAGAAGTCAAGTATTCTATTTGCTAGTTTTTGTCTAGGAAAAACTAGCAGTTCTACCCTTCCTCGAGGTCATATTTCCAAAGTTTTCAAGTCGTCAAGTTAAGTTGCCTTCATCATTCATTAGGAAAATATAAGTCATCATCCTATATCTATTAAGTTCATCCTTGTGGCTTTTACTTCTCAAGTCTTTTACTGCAATCATCCTGCATGTCAGGTAGTTTATGTTATTAAGAGTTTAGTCCATGTGTTTAAACTATCAAGTCTGATACACAAAAGTGGCACCCTATTTTTTCTGCCTATTTTATTGAACCCAAATTGATGAAATGTCATCAATCTCAAAAGGCCCTAGTTCCCTAGCTAAAAACCCTAATCAGATATGTTTTCGAGAGTTGATCATTTCAAGTTTTGACAAAATCAATGCAAACTATTCAAGCTTAAGTCTCTTCAGGTAAATCATACTGTCCTTTCAAGCTCAAACCTAAATGGCAAATCATACCATCCCTTGAAGCTCAAGCATTCTTGGCAAGTAATATCATTCTTTCAAACCCAGGTCTTCTTAACAAAATCTCATCATCTTCCAAGGACCAAATCAATGGGTAGAGCCAATAATCCCAAGTCTCTTAAGACTCATCATCCTTGAAACTAGTTTTCTTGATGAAACTAAAAGTCAAGGCATATCTCTTAAGGCCTATCATCATCAACTTGATTAAGAAGGGCCCCAACCAGTTAAAGCCCATCCCATGCCTCTTTGGCAAAATCTTATTATCCTTGAAAAGTCCAAGCTTCCTTGGCAAATTATATGATCCCTAAAGTGACAAACCGAGTTAAGAAATCATCCTCAGTTTCAGCTTCTCAAACTGATAGGAATAAAAATTTATGTATCTATGTCAAAAGGCAAAAACCTTAACCGTGAGCCCATAAACTCCTCATCATACTTGAGCTAAAGCCAACAATCCTTATAGAACTCTTCATTTAGAAGCCAAACCCAAAAGCAATCATCATAAAGCCCATACTAAGAAGCCTTCATTTAAGAGGCTAATTCTAAGCTCCAAGTCAGCATAGGCAAAACCTAACTAAAACTTTTAGCTTGATCTCTTTTTAGGCCAAAGTCAAGCAAACCTCCCAAACTGACCTCTTCTAAGGTAAAACCTGACCCTGCCTTCTAGAAGCCCACTCTAAGGCTAGCTTGACCAAGCCCTCCGTATGACTTCCTTTTATGCAAACTATGATTAGCCTCCCAAAAAACCACAGTCTAGCATCCTAACATCAAACTTAATTTAGATTCCTAGCCTAACCTCTTTAAAGCCAATCTGACATAGCCTTAAGGCAAAACTTGAGCAAACCTTTCAAATGAACTAGCCTTAAGCCAAACCTGACTAAGCCAAACTTCACCTCCTCTGTAGCCAAACCTGACTAAGCCTTCCAATCTAAAATTGATTGAGCCTCTAACCTGACATTTTATGTAGCCAAATCAAACCAAATTGATTTTTCTAAGGCCAAACCTGACTTAGCCTTTTAAGATGCCCACTCATTTTAAATGACATCTTCCAAGGCTGGATTTGGCTTAGCCTTTCAATCTAATCCTAAACTAAACCTTCTCCAAGGCTACACCTATTTAAGCCTTTCAAGCTGACTATGAGGCCTCGCCCGAGCACCGGCCTGGTTCGCTAGAGAGAATCGAGATGCTCATTTGGGTTTAGACTCACGACGGAACCCTCGGGTTCAGATTTGGTTGATTTTGAAAATGATTTTTAGGAGTCGCCACCTTAATTTTATTTAACTGGGAAAACTAAGGAAAAACCCAATTTGACTCCAATTTATTAATTTTTTACTTTAATTTGCCCATAGATAAAATCACTAGTCTCAAACCAGGTCGAGCTTGGGGACTAAATTTTTTATTTTAAATAATTAAAATTTGGCTCTTAAGTTTAATTTGACTTGAAAATTGGATTTCGTGAATGACATTTATAAAATAATAATTGTAAGTAATATGCATGAATATGATATGAGTGTAATGAAAAAATTAAAATGAGACATCCATAAATTAAAAAGGGCAAAAGAGATTGATTGGGATTTAGATTTGAGGTTTGAATTTAGATTCCAAACGTGCCTACGTACCTCATTGAATGGGGATTAAAACTCACGTAGTTCATTCCATGATTAAGTGGAGGGGTTTAGAAGTTGATCAGATTGATTTTGGTTCGAGTGTTTTGAGAGTGAGGGAAAAGATTGATGCCTTGACTTTTGGTGGGCGAAGGGTTTTACCGGATCGAAGTTCCGTTTTATCGGGACTGGGTGATTGGATGGATTGAAAGATTAATTAATTAATTAATTAAAATAATTAATTAATTAATATGATGGAAAGGATGGATGGATTAATTAATTAATTTGGATGAAAGGTGGATTGAGAAAAATGATTAATTTGATTTTAGAAAAAGGAATTATTTTTGAAAAAAGAGTGATTAATTAATTAATTAAAAAGATTAATTACTTAATTAATTTAATGATTAATTAAAAAAGAGTTTTAGTTAATTAAAAAGATTAATTAACTTGGTTAGGGTGAGGTAATTAATTAATTAAAAAATTAATTAATTAATTAGAGAGTGATTGGAGGGAGAAGAAGAGAGGAATTTGAAGATAACAATCTACTTAAATTCAAGAGGCGTGGAGAAATGAGGGAATGGGGAGCCTATTTATAAGCAAATGGGATTGAGGGTAGTTTAGATAATGAACATGTGAAAAGACTATGAGGGGTAGGGCTAGAAATGGTTGAAAATTGGACTGAAAGGGGTAAAAAGATCATTTTCTGCACAGATGAGGCCCACAATGAGCATAAGCTTGCAGAACCTGGTGCGGCGCTGCGCAGGTCTGACGAAGTGCCACATGGCGTTGGCATATTTTTGAGATTGAGTTTATGAATTTAGGATGTTTGGTGGTAATGTAATTGAAGGCTAAAAAAATTTTCTTTCAGGGGCATTGCCCCCGAACCCTCGCCTGCTAATCGGTTAGCGAGACCACCGCAACAGCTCCGCGCAGCATGTTAAATTCAACAAGTGCTAAGACTGCATTTGGATGATGAGGGTGCAAAATTAAGGGTTCACAGTTACCCCCTCATCAGAATTGGCTTTGAACAAAAGGTGATTCTGATGATTGTGAACATTGAGAAGGGGTGTCATGTCAGATTCTGGGCTTGTGTGTTCTTGTCGTGTCTTTTGGGAGGATGCCCTATAAGATGAATGAGATTTTATTAATGGCTATCTGTTCGGCCTTGACGTTGGATGCGAGAATGGTCTTGGTGACTTTCAATTAACGCTATCTGTTCGGCCTTAATGTTATAAAACAAAGAAGGTTGGGTGAATTTTAATCAAGGCTATCTGTTTGGCCTTAATATTGGAGATAAAAAAGGTTTGGTGAATTTCAATCAAGGCTATCTGTTCGGCCTTAATGCTGGAGATGAAGAATGTTTGAGGTGAATCTCAATCAAGGCTATCTATTTGGCTTTAATATTGAAGGACAAAGAAGGTTAGGTGAATTTCAATCAAGGCTATCTGTTCAGCCTTAATGTTGGAGGACAAAGAAGGTTTGTTGAATTTCAATCAAGGCTATCTGTTCTGCCTTAATGTTAGAGACAAAGAAGGTTTGGTGAATTTCAATCAAGGCTATCTGTTTAGCCTTAATGTTGAAGGACAAAGAAGGTTTGTTGAATTTCAATCAAGGCTATCTATCCGGCCTTAATGTGATAAAGAAGGTTTAAAGTGAATCTCAATCAAGGCTATCTATCCGGCCTTAATGTTGGAGATAAAGATGGTTTGAAGTAAATCTCAATCAAGGCTATCTGTTTGACCTCAATGTTGGAGATAAAAAAGGTTTGGTGAATTTCAATCAAGGCTATCTATTCAGCCTTAATGTTGGAGGACAAAGAAGGTTTATTGAATTTCAATCAAGACTATCTATTCTGCATTAATGTTAGAGACAAAGAAGGTTTGGTGAATTTCAATCAAGGCTATCTGTTCGGCCTTAATGTTAAAGGACAAAGATGGTTTGTTGAATTTCAATCAATGCTATCCGTCCGACCTTAATGTGATAAAGAAGGTTTGAAGTGAATCTCAATCAAGGCTATTTGTCCGGCCTTAATGTTAGAGATAAAGATGGTCTAAAGTAAACCTTAATCAAGGCTATCTGTTTGGCCTCAATATTGGAGAAAAAAAAAATTTGGTAAATTTCAATTAAGGCTATCTATTTGGCCTTAATGCTAGAGATGAAGAATATTTAAGGCGAATCTCAATCAAGGCTATCTGTCCCGCTTTAATGTTGAAGGACAAAGATGATTAGGTGAATTTCAATCAAGGCTATCTGTTCAGCCTTGATGTTGGAGGACAAAGAAGATTTGTTGAATTTCAATTAAGACTATCTGTTCTACCTTAATGTTGGAGATGAAGAAGGTTTGATGAATTTTAATCAAGACTATATGTTCGACCTTAATGTTGAAGGACAAAAAAGGTTTGTTGAATTCAATCAAGGCTATCCGTTCGGCCTAATGTGATAAAGAAGGTTTGAAGTGAATCTCAATCAAGGCTATCTGTCTAGCCTTAATGTTGGAGATAAAGATGGTCAGAAGTAAATCTCAATCAAGGCTACTTGTTTGGCCTCAATGTTAGAGATAAAGAAGGTCTAAAGTGAATCTCAATCAAGGCTATCTGTCTAGCTTTGATGTTGGAGATAAATAAGGTTTTGTGAATTTTAATTAAGGCTATCTGTCTGGCCTTAATATTGGAGGTAAAGATAATTTAGGTAAATGAAGGTTATCTGTTTGACTTTAATGTAAAGAAGATTTAGGTAAATCTCAATTAAGGCTATCTGTCTAACCTTAATGTTGGAGATAAAAATGATTTGGACAAGATAATTTAGTGAAAAGAGAGTCTCAACCTATGGCGAGTCGGCTCGTGAGATTCTAAAGAAGAGCCTCAGCTTATGTCGAGTCGGCTCAAAAGATTCTAACAAGATTTTGGTAAAAGGAAGAGTCTCAGCCTATGGCGAGTTGGCTTAAAAGATTCTGATAAGATTTTGATTATGCCAAAGAAACTTGGGCTTTTAAATATGAGGGGTTAGGCCTTTTAAAAGGCTTAAAGGAACTTTTTCGGAAGTAAAGGGACTCTGGAAGTCACACTTCGTTGATTAGATATGAAAAGGTATCTTTTAGCCTTAAAGAGACACTGGTCAGTCTTAGAAGGTGTCAGTCAGCTTGGATGAAGTATTGGTCAGCTTTAGGAGATGTCAGTGAGGCCATTAGCTTAGCCTATGCATAATGGTGCATGATTGTTGATGATTGCATAGATGTTAGTGCACAGATGATACATGCATGTTGCTTGATTTATTATGATGCCTATAATGAACAGTTGCATGGATGCATGAGGGTGGATTCACACATTTGCTTTGTAAATGCAATTTTTTATGTGACCTTTTCATACTGTGGAGACATGCATTTATGGGCTGAGGAACTCGACAAAGTTGAGGAACTCAACTTGGGTTGGTATGATATGGTTGCCATGGTGGTATTACGAGGAGTTTGAGGGGTTGCTTCAGATTTTGGAATCTAGTCGCCCGTGGTTTCTATTTTGGTGCTGCTGAAGAGGAGCTGTGCCCATTCCAAGGAGATAGGGAATATGGCTTGACTACGACTCAAAGGCAACTTTAGTGGTGCTAGCATTCAAAGTCTGGCATTTTTTTTGAATTTTTTAGAGTTTTTTTTTTGACTTGCCTCAAGATGTATGCAAGCCAGATGATGGTTGGTGATGGTTAAGTGAATTTGACCACTGTGATTGAGAAGTTCCATGATTCTGGTGACCGGGGGTATGAGGGGTGTAGAGGCTCAACATGAGGGTCTTGATTTTCTGTTTGAGTGTCAATTATGGGTTTATTGATTGGGGTGATACCACAATGGCAGATGGAATAAAGTCATTTTGTGGTTAGAGTTGTGCTGGCAAAGACACTGATGAGCCTCAATTGCTTTGTTAAGGATTTAGAGAGATGAACTGTCTTGCCAGTTATTTTTCGACAAGAAAAATTTATCTATTTTTACCCTTTCTGCTTTGGGTGCTTTGTGGATGTCTGTTTCAGGTTTTGGGTTATCTCGAAAACGTGGCTGATGGATCATTTTCAGGTAGTGACCCCTGCTTTTCAATCTGTATATGCCTATTGAGACTCAGTCAGAGGTCGAATAAGATGGTTGCTTGCAGCTTGCCCCCGGAGGACATTTTTAGCACTACCAATAGTAAAGGATTAAATTTTTCATGATTGGAGGCTATGGGTGTCGAGTGGTTTGCCTGTTGGGCTTAGCTTGAATGCTTTCCACTAGGGATGAGTGTCTTGAGGCAGGTGAGGAAACTTAGGGTATGCCCTCAGTTTTTCTTTCTTGGAGTCTGTGCAGATCATAGCTCCCATTGCTAGAGTTATCAGGTGATGGCTGGCTGATGGGTTATCATGGTGTTTATTTTGGGATTTCACTTGTGACCATAGAGAGGTATGCTAGGTAGTTGATAAAGGTGGTTTGGCCAATTGAGAAAGAGTACCAGGCTGCCTTACTGAGAGGAATAGAGGATGAAGTAGTTGAGGAAGGAGAGACTGTATGAGGGGCCACTAGTAGTGGGAAGAGGACTACAGCCCAAACAAAAGGGGTGCCTTGTTCTTTGAAAGAGACTCGGGGAACTACTGAAGGTGTGACACCACAGGTTGCAGTAGTGACTCAAAGAAGGAGATTGTGATAGACTCTGACTCTGATGAGGACACGAGAGATTTGCATCTCAGGAGGTAGAGGAGGACTGGTTAGACCATGACTTCGTACATGACCCTTTTTTTTTTAAATAATTACAGGTTGACAGGATTACATGAAATAGGATAAGCTATAGACGACATTAAAAGGGCTATCTTTCATGATGGGTTTGCATTTTGATCATCATTAAATGAGACATCTTTTATTTTTGCTCTAATTTCTGCCTAAGCAGCCCTTTCAGGTTTTTAGCTTAGCGAGCATTTCCTTTTTTTTTTTTAGGTAAAAGAATCAAGTGAATGATGTACTAGGCACAAAGAAGATGAGAATGCAATGCAAACAAAATATTTTGTATTATGATTTGGACTGCACCCGAGTTAGGCTGCCTACGTATCCCTTACATCATTTTTTTTATCGATTTTTTTAGGGAGAATCAGGTCCACATAGTTTTGATTACATATGCATGAGAAATAGAAATGAAATGTAGATGTCATCTTCGGATGATGTATCTTTTCAGCTGATCCGGGTTGCCAGGATAGGAGAATTCACTTTCGTCCACATCCGTGAAGATGGTGCCTCTATCATATAGGATCTTCTTGTACTGTCTTCATTTTTCATAGCTTCTCCTCGACAGGGTTCTTGTAGATCAAAATCTTATAAACTGTGATGCTTGAATCATGTCTTCATCTTGTACAAAATAGCTCATGAGCTTTTTCACTACTGCCATGCAAATGTTATGTATGGGATTTTTTATTCCTTTATTTGTGCCATAATTAATTAATCCTTTTGCCTTTTTCATTTTTTTTGTATTTTTTTTGTATTTTGTATTTTTTTTGTTCTTTCTTTTTTTTTTTTGTATTTTTTTTAAGATGTCCCATTTTAAAATGAATCCGAAAAAATTAAAGCAAATCAAAAAGTTCAAACTTTTATTACTGAAAAAAAAGGTCCCATCATGAGTACATTAAAGGATAAGCTAAAAAGGAAAAATACATACTTAAAAGGAGAAGAGTTGATAGACTCAAATTTAAAGAAATACTAATAGACTCAAAAGACTCTAACGCAAACTGTGACTTAGGTGATATAGATAAGGACTCAAATGACTCAGACATTGACTTGGAGGACTTGGATAGGGGCACAGCAGCGCTAGCATTCTTCTTAAAATATCAATTATTGGATGAAGCTTGAGATGATCGGGTGAGCTTAACGGTGCTAGACTTTGGGTTTGGGAGCAATGATGTCTCCACTGTCAATGAGGTCTTAAATTTTATGTTTCAGAACCTTGCATGCATTAGTTCTGTGCCCTAGCCCTTGATGATAATCACAGTGCTCATTAGCATTATAACCCTTAGGCAAGGGGTTTGAAGGAGGTCGTGGTTCTAAAGTTTAACCATATTAGCCTCTAAGGCTTTCTTGTAAATAACATTAAGGGGCATGCCCAACTCAAAGAAAGTCCTCCTTGTTTCCAAATTCATCGGCCGATGACAGGATACAACATTTAGCTCTCCCTCTCTTTAGGTGGTGTTGGTGGTGTTCTTGTGATACCTAGAGGATTCATCCTTGATTCGTCCTGATTAAATTAAGTCCTCGATCTTAGTGGCAGTGGTGATGAGAGTTTTGAAGCTAGGGAGGTACTGTGTTTGCAAATAAGCCTGATATTGAGGGAGAAGTTTCTTGACTATGTTGTCAATTTACTCTACTTCAGATGGATGGTTCACCATTTGAGCCGCTTTTGTCCTCCACCTTGTAAGAAAAATAGTGAAGGATTCTCTTGGCCCTTGTTTGGTGGTTTCCAAATCTCGATGGGTGACATCCACTTCGATGTTGTAGTGGTATTGCTTGACAAATGCATTACATATGTCATCCTAAGTCTTCTTGTGATTTTTGTCGAGATCTAGTAACCACTTAATAGCAACTCCAGTCAATAACTATTGAAATAACTGAACAAGGAGCTTGTTGTCCACACCTAAAGGTCTCATAGCACCCACATACATCTTGAGATGAGTTTTAGGACATGTGGTGCTATTAAACTTGTCTATGACCAGCATTTTAAATTTTGGTGGAACTCATGCATTTGGGAAGAGAGCTAAAGAGTTTACATCTATCATGTCCTCGTGCTTTTTGACGTTCTTGAGCATTTTTTCTGTGACCTCAACTTTCTCCATCAATTTCTTAGCTTCGGGAAAGCTAAAGAAATCTCCAGTGCTCATTAGCATTATAACCCTTAGGCAAGGGGTTTGAAGGAGGTCGTGGTTCTAAAGTTTAACCATATTAGCCTCTAAGGCTTTCTTGTAAATAACATTAAGGGGCATGCCCAACTCAAAGAAAGTCCTCCTTGTTTCCAAATTCATCGGCCGATGACAGGATACAACATTTAGCTCTCCCTCTCTTTAGGTGGTGTTGGTGGTGTTCTTGTGATATCTAGAGGATTCATCCTTGATTCGTCCTGATTAAATTAAGTCCTCGATCTTAGTGGCAGTGGTGATGAGAGTTTTGAAGCTAGGGAGGTACTGTGTTTGCAAATAAGCCTGATATTGAGGGAGAAGTTTCTTGACTATGTTGTCAATTTACTCTACTTCAGATGGATGGTTCACCATTTGAGCCGCTTTTGTCCTCCACCTTGTAAGAAAAATAGTGAAGGATTCTCTTGGCCCTTGTTTGGTGGTTTCCAAATCTCAATGGGTGACATCCACTTCGATGTTGTAGTGGTATTGCTTGACAAATGCATTACATATGTCATCCTAAGTCTTCTTGTGATTTTTGTCGAGATCTAGTAACCACTTAATAGCAACTCCAGTCAATAACTATTGAAATAACTGAACAAGGAGCTTGTTGTCCACACCTAAAGGTCTCATAGCACCCACATACATCTTGAGATGAGTTTTAGGACATGTGGTGCTATTAAACTTGTCTATGACCAGCATTTTAAATTTTGGTGGAACTCATGCATTTGGGAAGAGAGCTAAAGAGTTGACATCTATCATGTCCTCGTGCTTTTTGACGTTCTTGAGCATTTTTTCTGTGACCTCAACTTTCTCCATCAATTTCTTAGCTTCGGGAAAGCTAAAGAAATCTCCAATTTGAAAATGATTCGTAGTGGGAGAGGGGGTGGTTGTGTCTAAATCCATGGTAAGAGAGGTTAGAGTCTCAGGTGCTTTCCCTCTATCAGTGAGATCGATAATGGGAGGAGTAAAAGTAGGGGCATGGCTAGTTCCGGCTTGGGCAGATGCAGGCTTAACACAAGCAGGAGAGGGAGTGACAATGGCATTGGTCCTTTTCTTGACCTCATTGATGATGGACTGGCGTTGAGAGTTGAGGGCATCAGTAAAGGTGGCAGACTGGAGATTGAGAGTATTGGTGAAAGTTTCAGCTTGGATCTGAAGAGCGGTGGTGAGTATAGTTTGAAAAAGTTTTCTTTTATTTCTTGAGGAGGCTGGTGAAGAAAGCACTCATGGCGTCTTGATCAAAGTTGAAGGTATTGGCCATTGGTACCTTGGAACAAAAAACAGATAGAAAAAAAGGGGTAAGAAAACAAATTTGTGAAGGAAAAATGGCATGAATGTGAAGGTGTGTCGGGAAAAGGATTCCTTTCACAGGGTTGGTTATTGAGTTTATATTTTGATAAAGTGAGTGTGTGAGGTATTTTTGGGTAACAAACCATCGGTTTGGGTCTTTGAGGTATTTGAGGGTTGACCTTATTGAGCTTCTCATATTGTGTATGCATGATCATGGTGTGATGCATGCTAAAAAAAGTTTCATGAACATGCAAGAGTATCAATTATTACAGTACATGGAACCTAGGGTCAATGCTAGGGTGACGATATGCACAAAGGTGAAGGGTGGTTTGTTTTAAGGGTCCCCGTTCCACTAGAGTATCGATATATCTAACCATATGTGAGGCAAGGAGCCTTGCGTGGGTCCAACAATACTGATTACTCGTTACACTATCGAAATGAACGGGGATTTGTCGCGGGGTGGAATGCTTTCGCTATCTCCCAACATACTCACAGAGAGTTGTCAAGCTAATGCTACTTTGTGAGGCCTCGCCCAAGCACTGGTCCAATTCGCCGAGGGATCGAAATGCTCTTTGAGAGAAACTCCACGATTGGAACTCACTGTGAGTTCAGAAAATTGATTTTTGTAATTTGACAGTGTGAGTCACCACCTTAATTTATTTATTTTAATTGGGAAAATTAAAGAAAACCCAACATGATTGACTCCAAAAATAATTTGATTTATCCCAATGGAAAAGTGCATCAATCCGCGAGTGACCAAAGAGGGCTCGGGAATCAGGTTTTGGTAATTACACAATTAAGAAAATAGATTTTCTTTAGTTTGGCTAAAATTGCAAAATAAATCTTAAAAAATATCTTTTTGTGTATGCATGAATAGGAATATAATGATGAATGAAATAACATATATATATATATATATATATATATATATATATATATATATATATATATATATATATATATATATATATATATATATATATATATATATATATATATATATATATATATATATATATATATATATATATATATATATATATATATATATATATATATATATGATGTGATGGAATGACAATAATAAATAAATAGGCAAGATAAATCCTACTTAATTATTACAATATCAAAACAAATGAAATAAAGAGGATTTTTCCTCTAGCCCTTATGGGTACTAGGAAAAGCACACATTTCTCAAAATAAACTAAAAATAAAATCATAAATGAAAGATTAATGTAAATAAATTAAAATAAAAAGGACTAAATATTGATAAAAAGATTTTGAAGTTGATGCCCTTCAGAATGGCAGCCTCCGTATCCTAGTGAATTGGAATCAAACCCCATGCAGTTTTTTCTTCTTGTGAAGGAGGGGTTATAAAAATGGGTTGATTTGCTTATTAACTTAATTTTGATTCTTAAATTAATAAGTTTTTAGATCTTTTCAGTTTTAGACCTAAAGAGAATTCTAGATCTGAATTTAGAATTTTGAAAATAAAAGGGGATTATACCTTTGCTTTTCTTGGTTTTCTGACGAATGGGATGAGTTTTTCTCCAGATCTCAACTCCACCTTGAATTCAAAGGAAACTTGGAATCTGGATCTAGAAGCAACAAGGGTGTTGGAAAGCGTTGGAGTGTGTTGGAAAGTGTCAAATGGGCTTGAAATGTATTGGAATGCCTTAAATGAGCTTGAAATGTGTTGGAATGCATCCTAAATGAGGTTGGAGGAGGCTCTATTTATAGAGCTGCCAGAGGGGGTTCCAGCGATATGGACGACGGCGTCGACGCGTCGCCAGCGGCATGGGGGGCACGGCAGACGCGCCGGCTATCCAGGTGGCATGGCAGGCATGCTGCCTATCTACTAGTATGAAATTAGTGCAGCCTATGGCAGCATGGCATGAGTGCCGGCCTGCCAGTGGTATGCAATGAGTGCCGCCTGTTGGGCGGCACAATAAGCGTGCATCTCATGCGGTACAATCTGCTTCTGTCCATTTTGGGCCCATTTCAGTTCTGGTTCGAGCTCAGTTTGATCCTGTGGGTTCGTAACTGAAAGATGGTCCACTAGAGGTGCAATTTTGAGAGTTCACAGCTGCCCTCCTTATCTGATTTGGCCAGACAGAGGCTGAATCTGATAAGTGTGAACCAAAAGGCTTAGGATGTCGTTCTGAGCATTTTGAATGTCCCTTTTAGTATTGGAAGTTGTGCAAGAGCTACACATCTAATTTCTAGCTATTCTGACTCTGTTTGGACTGTTTTCTAATTTTCAAGCTATTTTTGAATTTTTAGTTTTTCTGTAATTTCAGGAGATTCTGAACTTTGATTGAGACCCCGTCTATTTTAAAAGATGGATAAAAATCATGCGGATTTACTGCTTCAGACGAAACTGAATTCTGATTTAAAATGAGTTCGTTATGGTAAAACAACGTGAACTGGACCTGCGAATCAAAAAAAGTAAAAAGATGTTATGAGGGGGGCTCACCTCTACTTCTATATAAACCTTAACTTCCTTCACTTTTCTTATAATTTCATTTTCACTCTCTCTCTTCTCTTCTCTCTTTCTCTCTAGCTTTACTTTTCTCTCTAAAATTTTCCTTTTTCTCTCTCTCCTTTTTTATTCTCTCAATATGGAAATCTTTAATCAACTAGCAGTCAACGCTCAGGACCCGAAGACATAGGAATTCTGATAATTATTAATAATGATAATTTTTTTTTACAAAAATTACAGAGAACATAATTGAGGCCCAGGGGTGGCCATAGTGTCATAGAGCTAGTCCGTATTTATCTGAATAATCTGGAGGCTATCCGTCTGCGCCTTGAGCCATCTGGCTTGCTCGGGTGGCTGGAGCTGGATGTCAAGCAGCCGGTTAATATCATTGTGGTCCGGGCACTGGCAGAGCGTTGGTGGGATACTACAAACACATTCCACCTTTCCTGCAGTGAGATGACAGTCACCCTCTTCGAGTGGAGCATGCTTACTGGTATGCACTTCAGATCTCATCCTCTCGAGTTTTATTCTTCATGGATTGAGCGCTCTTCTGTAGAGATGACCACTTTGATTAGGGCTGATCCCCCTTGTGGGAACCTGAATGTCCCATGTTCTTGACTTCATCAGGCCTTGATGACTATAGGTCAGACTCCTGGTCAGTATGGTGTTGATCAGGGTGCTAGACTTTGCACCTTGATTATCTTGAGCTGTACTTTTCTGCATAACAACAAGGACTGCATTAATCTGAATATCCTGTAATCCTTGGAGAATCTGGATGAGATTAGAGAGTTTGACCGGGGAGGTGCAACCCTTTGTGCCATGTATCATGAGCTGTGCAACATTTCCCGTAGCACGCTTTGCGACTATGGTGGTACCTCCATTATGCTCGAGGTGGGTATTGCACTCTGGTATTCTATTATCTGATCTCTGCCTAGTGACTAACAAAATTTTATTTCCTGCAATACTGGGCTTATGAGCACTTTCTGATGCTGGCTTCATCACTGAGAGAGCCTTCTGCTATTGACCCCCCTACGGACACATTTGGAGGGCGTCCAACAGACCTTCCTTCATGGCGCGAACATTTGATCAATGTAGATAGTTCTTTTCTACTGTGACCGTTGACCAGGTATTTCTTTGTTGATCTTAACCTGAATCTTACTGTTTATCTTCTACTGCTAAATATTGCAATCTATTTGTAGGTGAGATGGTCGCCATTTATCAGGTTCGAAGAGTGGATTCTTAACCGGATCAAGCTTAGCATAAACTTATCCTCTTGTCGACTCTTGCTTCGCTATGAGTCTTTGAGGATGTTCTACTTGGGAGAGAGAGTAAGCGCACAGGTCACAGGAGAGAGAGTTGTGCCATAATCCCCTCTGACAGATATGAGGTTTGGGCTAGCTATCCTAAGAGAGGATGATTGGGCTGCCTAACATGGACTATGATGAGTTTTGCGAGACATCTTTGATGCGGGGCATTCCTCCCTTGGATAGATTGCGGGCACCATCACATAGGGGATCTAGCTCAGTGTCTTCCCGAGGTCCTCCCTCTAGAGTTGGGAGCTTCTTCTCTCCGCGGGCTGGCGGTACTATTCCAGTTGGCAGCATAGGTCCTAGGGTTGGACCTCTAGGTGTTATGGCTGGCCCTGTAGGTTTTGCAGTTGATCCTTCTGGGATTGGTCTTTCAGGGGCTAGTGGCTCAGCTCCGGCCCCAGCTCCAGATGTTTTAGTGGGAGGTCCGACTGATTCGGCTCCCTTGCCTGCTGGTCTTGTCCGTTTGCTAGCTCATTTGGATTATTTTTCTTGTGA
The DNA here is from genome assembly GCA_947687605.1 of Reutealis trisperma. NCBI lineage: Eukaryota > Viridiplantae > Streptophyta > Magnoliopsida > Malpighiales > Euphorbiaceae > Reutealis > Reutealis trisperma. Next base: position 87,338 of record CANTUT010000645.1, on the reverse strand, counting down.
CGGCCGATCACGACATTACCATCTTCCTGATGATCGTCCAGCCTTCTTCCCTATTATCCGTGAGACTGTTACAGAGGTAAACATTTTGCATAGCTGGTACTTTTAGCCCTTTGTCTGTCTGCCTTGTAGTGATTCTCATATATTTTCCTTTTTTCCCCAGGTTCCTATGGAGTTTGTTCGCTATCACTATGACCTCTTGGGCTGATATGCATTTGCTTTGACCTCCTTTCTGCACGACAGGGATATGTCGGAGGATAGTCATGAGCATGATATGTCCAGGCGAGGATGCCACAGACCCAGGCATGGTTGTTAGAGACCTGTTTTGTCAGCTTTTGCTTTTTCATATATACATGTACTGAGGATGATGGATGTATGCATGATATTTTGAATATATGCACTTTTATGCTTATGTGACATTTTGGATGTATGGTTTGTATGACCTTATGCATGTTTTGAATGAGATTGGTGCATGGTATAAATGCAGATATTCGGCTGAATAAGGATTCTATTGCGCTATACCTTACGTTTTTCTCTCATTTTCTGCTCGATTTTGAGAAAAATGAATTATTTTAAGCCCGAAATCTTGAGAAATCATGTAAAAATTGTTCTGAAGAAAAGAGGCATAAAGAGGCAGAGGGGGGGTGGGCGGCACGGTTGGCGTGTCACCGATATGGCCGACATGATTCCCATGCCACCGCCTCAGGCGGCACACTTACGCATGTCCGGCGTGCCTCCGTACCGGGCAGCAAGCTTACTGTGCCACCGGTAGCAGATCTGGCAAGCCAGAATCTGCCTATTTAAATAGTTTTTTTTGTCCATTTCTTAGTCCGTATCCTCAATTTTTGTGCCTCCAAAAGTCATTTTCAATCACTTTTTGCTCTCTATCAATTTTATTTATTTTTTTATTCCTTACAATGGAGCTCTATTTCAGCCATGCAATGTTTTTATGGTGTAAGAATCTCACAAAAGTGGAGAGAATTAACTTGGAAAAATATGGGGTAAGCGCTATGCTGACTTTAAGAGGAATAAAGATTGATTGGGAATTTCTATGTGCCTACTTGCGCTTTTGGGATCCAACTGCCCATGTCTTCAGATTTGGGGCATCTATGGAAGAGATGTGTCCTACATTCGAGGAGTTTTTTGTGCTGCTTGGATATGATCCAGAGGCTATGCTGGCTATTCCTGTTGAGAAAGTAGGATATTTCAACTCCTTCAAGGGACTTTTTGACTTGAGTACTGAGGCTGCTAGTCCCATAGTAGTGGATGACTAGGTTGATCTTATTGCTGTGATAGCAGAATTCCATGATCCTAAGGATTTTGAGGATGATGGGTGGTTTCACTTGAGGATGCAGGCTTTATCCTTCTGTTTGACTACCGAATGCATTTTTATGAGCTCTACTGGTTGGGGTGATGCTAGAGTCACTGAGCTGATTCCGTAAATAGAGGAAGAGAGATCTATTGTAGCTATAGTGCTGGCTGAGACCATCATGAGTTTAGACAGGTCTTGCACTTCTGATGGGCTGTGGTCAATTAGCCCTATTATTCTTCAAGTTGAATTCTGGCTTCTGTATTTCAGTTCAACTGCTTTCTGTGTTTTCTTTATGCTTATCTCTTTTGCACTTTTCAGATTTGGCTGAGAGATCATATCTGGATAGTTGGACCCCCCACCAAGGTGGATTATTCTGCTTCATGGTATAGAACTCAGACCATTATGATAAAACAGAGTTCCGAGAAAAAATGGACAAAATGGTTGATAGAGCTAGACTATGATGACTTGCTATGGAGGTGTGAATGGTACAAGATCAGAAGATTCATGACCATGAGCTTTGGCTACAAGATGGTCTACCCGCTGGGGTTGAGGATGGTGACCTTTTACTAAGCTACTAGGGTTATGTGCCAAATGGGACATAGTCAGGGCATGCCCCCAGATGGTGCTCTGTTTGAATACGTTTTGATTACCGAGACTGTTGCTCGAGCTGTCAGAAATGGATGGGTAAGGAGTTTTCATTTTGTTTGCCCTGTTGACCAAGGTGATAAATCCATGCAATACATTGACTGGTGGATAGCCAACTCGTGGAAATCAAAGAAGGCTAGAAGGGCTGCTATACTCGAGGAGATAGAGTAAGAGTCATGATTACTGTTTTAGTTTAGGACAAATTTTGACCATGTCTATATTTTCTTTTAATGTTCCGAAGTTTAAATGAGACAAAATAATATATCATTCATTTTTTCATCTCTTTTTGTCACTCTAACTTTTGCCTAAGTCGCCTTTTCGGGTTTTCAACTTAGCGAGCTTGTTTTTCATTTCATTTTTTTTGTGACACAATCAAGAGCCAAATGAATGTGAAAATGAAAATTTTATTAATGAATTAGACCCGCATGGTCTGCCTACGTATCTCCTTACAATGATTTATGATTTTTATTCTTTTTCCTCTTTATGGAGAATCAGGTCCACGTAGTTCTAACTTTGAGGAAAAGATGTGAATGCTGAGCATGTTTTTACAGTGATTGCAAATGCTATGCATGAATTACAAGGATGCTTTATGCAAAGTATCTCTTGAGTTGATCCAGGTTGTATGGGCTAGCAAATTCTATGCCATCCAAGTCAGTCAGGATTACTGCTCCTTCGGATAAGATCTTCTTAATCACAAATGGACCACTCCAGTTTGGTCTGAATTTTCCCTTGGATCATGAACAGGTGCCCTTATTTCTTTCAGAATAAAGTGACCCTCTTGTAATCCTCTGTCCCTGACTCTCTTATCGAAGTGTCGAGCCAGTTTCTGTTGATAACCTTGCATCTGATATAAGGCATCCATTCTCTTTTCATCGATGGCAAGAAGTTGGTTATGGTAGCCTTTCGCCCATTCCACTTCGTCCAATTGACTCTCCCTTAGAATACGAGCCGACTTGACTTTTATCTCGATTGGTAGGACAGCTTCCATCCCATACACCAAAGAGTAAGGTGTAGCCCCGGTTGGAGTACGTACTGTTGTTCTATATCCCCATAAGGCATATGGCAAATGCGAGTGTCAATCCTTATGGTTGTCAGTCATCTTTTGCAGTATACTCTTAAGAGTCTTGTTTGCGGCTTCAACTGCGCCGTTTATTTGAGGTCTGTATGGAGAAGACTTATGGTGTTGAATTTTCTCCTTCTTTAATAGCAGAGCAACCTCCTTTTGAAAGTGAGATCCATTATCAATGATGATCTCAAAAGGGACCCCGTACCTATAAAGGATGTTGGTATGAATAAACTGGGCTACTCATTTGGAGTTTAATATCTGGTAAGGTGCAACTTCGACCCATTTGGAGAAATAATCAATAGCCACTAGAATGAATTCATGCTTGCTGGAAGACTTCGAGCTTATCTTGCCAATGACGTCCAGGCCCTAAATTGCAAATGGCCAAGGCGTGGTGATAGGAGATAGAGGTACAGGAGGTTTCTTCTAAAGTTTAGCGTAGATCTGACACTTATGACACCTCTGAACATATCTTACGCAATCTTGATTCATGGTAAGCCAGAAGTAACCCTGATTCATGATCTTGCGGCTAGAGCAATTTCGTTCATATGTGGGCCTTCGTTGCCACCATGCATTTGTTCCATGATTTGTTGGGCTTCTGCTTTAGTGACACATCTCAGATGGATGTTATCCAAAACCCGTTTGTAGAGTACTTCCCCATTTGGAATGAAACTCTTGGACAACTGTCTTAAAGTCCTCTTTTCTGTTTCAGAGGCTCCTTCAGGATAGAGTCCATTCTTGATGTAATTGAAGATGTCCCAAAACCATGGTTTGCTGTCAACCACTTGAATATTCAAACAATGAGCTACACAGCCCAGCTCATGCTTAACTTTAATTGTAACAGGTCTGATTATGAAGCCGTCGCTTATATCAAGCATTGAGGCAAGTGTTGCCAAAGTATCAGCAAATTTGTTCTTCATCCTCATAAGATAATGGAAAGACAGTTCATGAAAACTGGCTGCTAGTTCATTTAGGCATTTATGGTAAGGAAGCAAATGCTCTTCTATGATCTTCCACTTTCCCAAGGCTTGGGAGATTATCATATTCGAATCCCCATAGATCTCAAGGCATCTGATTCTGAGCCTTATTGCTGCCTCAAGACCGCAGATGTATGCCTCATACTCTTTTTCATTATTTGTCACCTCGAAGTTCAGTTTGATGGCAATGGGTAAGTTTTCCCCACTTGGTGTAATGAATACAATGCCGGCACCATACCTTTTGTTGTTAGATGCCCCATTAAAGTAAAGCTTCCAAACTTCAGTGTCAATTGCTAGGATGTCTTCATTAGGAAATTCAGGTTCAACCCAATGATCATCTACTGGAGCTGCAGCTAACTGATCAGCCACTATGCTACCCTTGATTGCTTTCCGCTATACATATTTCAGATCATATATAGCTAATACAGCCATCCACCTTGCCATCTTACTGTCAAGAACCGGCTTCTCCATAAGGAATTTCAAAGGGCTCTTGTCAGCAAGAACATGAGTTGTAAAGGAGCAAAGGTAGTGTTGCAGCTTGTGGCAGATCCATACCAAAGCAAGATATAATTTTTCTGTAAAACTGTACTTGAGCTCATAAGACAGCATCCTTTTGCTTAAGTAATAGATGGCATTTTCTTTGCTGGAGTCAGGAGCATTTTGGGCAAGCATTGCCCCCATTGCTTCATCGGTTACTGATAGATAAAGCAACAAGAGTTTTCCAAACCTTGGTGGCTGTAGAACTGGTGGCTTTAATAAGTATTGCTTGATCTGGTCAAAAGCTTTTTGACATTCATCATTCCATTGCTTGGAGGCTCCTTTTCTTAGTAGCTTGAAAATGGGACCACATACATCAGCCAATTGATTGATAAATCAACTAATGTATTGTAGCCGTCCAAGGAAACCTCTGATCTCCTTTTCTGTTTTTAGAGGTTGCATTTCTAGAATTGCCTTTGATTTAGCAGGGTCTACTTCTATACCCTTCTTGCTGACCATGTGACCTAGGAATACTCCAGATGAGGCTCCGAAGACAAATTTGGCCGGATTGAGCTTAAGATTGTACTGGCGAAGTCTAAGGAAGAATCGCCTTAGTGCCTCTGAATGTTCTTCAACAGTGGTGCCTTTGATTACCATGTCATTAACATAAATTTCAATTTCTTTATGCATCATGTCATGGAAAATGGTAGTTGCCATCCTTTGGTATGTTGTCCAACATTTTTAAGCCCAAATGGCATAACCCAATAATAATAGGTGCCCCATTCGGTAATGAAAGCCGTCTTCTCTTTGTCAGGAGGATGAACCATTATCTGATTATACCCCGCAGCCAGGTCGATTAAGGAAACCAATTCAGAACCTGTCATGCGGTCTACAAACAAATCAATGTGAGACAAGGAAAAATCATCCTTGGGACAGGCTTTATTCAGATCCTTGTAATCCACGCACATTCTGACTTTGCCATCTTTCTTGGGAACCGACACAATGTTAGCAAGCCAAGATGGATAGTTGATGGGCTCAATGAAGTTGTGGTCCAATAGCTTGGCAATTTCTTCTTTGATTGGTAAAGACCATTCTGTCTTGAGTCTTCTCAACTTCTGCTTGACGGGCTTAGCACCTAGATAAACTGGGATTTTATGTACTGCTATGCTTGGATCCAACCCTTTCATGTCTTCTGGTTGCCATGCAAAATAGTCTTGAAATTCTTTGATCATCTTTTCAATGTGATCCCTGTTTATGCATGCAGATGCAATGAATGTAATTTTTTGTATGTCATGAGTGCCAACATTGATGGGCTCTTTAATTGTGTCATCTTTTATTTCATTTATTTCATTTTTACTTGATGTCTCATTTAAGTCAGCTTTAAAAGTTGGAACTTCAAAGAAAAATGGAGACACAGAGTTTTAAGAGGAAAGAGTATGATTTTTATTGATTTCAAATGGGGATATGTCTCAATTTACATAAAACCAAAAAGTGAGACCCTCAAGGTCAGTTACATCATTATCAACAGAAGAAATAGAAGAGACAGACTCAGATTTAGAAGATGAGTCCATCTCAGACTGAGACTCTGATTCGGGTATGGATTCTGGTTCGGAAAGATAAAATGGGCTCTCTTCAAAGGACCAATTTTGTAGCTCGATCTCGGTGGGCTGGATTAAGGTGGAAGGGTCAGTTTTTTCCTCCTCAACAGTGAGCATTAACACTTCATCAAAAAGACTAACCTCCATGTTCTCTTCCCAATCCTGACTGAGCATATAGATTGGTTCACAGTCTTTTATCTCAAGCTTGACATCAAAAAAGATTTCAAACCCGGGGATCAGTTTTTCGATAATAGGGCAAACCCAAGGCTCAGGAAAGTTACAGTAAGGAACTGTGTCAACTTTCTTTACAAAATAACCATTTAAGGTTTTGAAGTAAGGGCGCATAGGCTAGTCATAAACCTCACCTCTCTTAAGGGCAGCTATTTTGTCTTTGGCTTGATTTTCCATTTCTTCCAAATCTTCATTAGTGGGCTCATACCCTAGCCCAAATGGTGGTGTTGCAACTGGATAGTCCAGGAAAGACTTCAAGCCTTGTTGGCTTCTTCCTAAACCTAGACTAGGAAAGTAATTTATTTTGCAGAGCATATTAGCAACAACAATATTTCCAAACGGGTCAAAATCAAAAGGAATGAATTCTTTACCCTCTTCAGCCTCAATGTACTAAATGAAGGAGAAACCTGAAAGTGGATAGGAGGATAGTTTTGGCTGAATCTCGAGAATAGGAACAGAGCTTGGAATGTTTAGTCTTCCATGCATGTCCCTTTTAACAGTCACGACCCTATTTCTGAAAGAGAACTTGACTTTTTGGTGTAGAGAGGAAGGGATAGCCTTTGCTTGGTGAATCTAGGGCCTTCCAAGTAGCAGCTTAAAACAAAAAGGTACATCAATCACTTGAAATGGTATGGTGAAAGATGTTGGCCCAATAGTTACATCAATGATAGCTACCCCAAGGACTTCCCTCTTGGTATTGTCATATGCCCTTACAATCTGATCCGAAGGGGTAGAATTAGTAACCTTCAATCCTAAGTAGCTTGCTACTTTCAAAGGGCATACATTCAAGGCTGAACCATTATTAATAAGAACCATTGGCACAGTCTTTCCCTGTGTTACCACTGTGATGTAAAGGGCATTGTTGTGGTTAGGATCTTCTTCTGGAATGTCAGTTTCTCCAAAAGTGATGGACACCCCTTTAGCAGCAGAGGTAATAGAAGCAACAAGGTTCTCAGGTGTGATGTCAATTGGAGCTTGGCATTGATTCAGTGCCTTGCAAAAAGCTTGGTGGTAAGGATAGAAAGACTGGATCAAACTCCAAATTGAGATGTTGGCTTGTGTTTTCTTAAGTTGTTTAAGAATGGGATCTTCATCTAGTTCAAGAATCCCTTTCAATTTGTCGGCAGGTGTAGGTATGGGTTGGGTAGGTTGAGTGTTTGGGCTTGGTTGGTTCTGGATAACTCTGCCACTTCTGGTGATGGCATCAATCTCCTCAACTAGTTTAGTGAGGTCCAGGATACAGTAATAACCGGGATTTGACTTTATCAAGGAGACAGGGTCAACTCCCTCGTGATTATTTATAGCATTGATTGTGTGGTTGGGCAAAGGATTGGTGTTGATATTGGATCAGGCTTTTGGTGGAATCAGGTCACTAGAGTCAATGAGGTCCTGAATTCTGTGTCTAAAGGCCTTGCATGCATCTGTTTTGTGCCCAGGTCCTTGATGATAATCACACCTCTCATGTGGGTTGTAATTTTTGGGAAGTGGATTGGGGACTGGTCTTGGCTCAAGGAGTTTCACCATGTTTTCCTTAAGCAGCTTCTTTAGGATGATACTCATAGGCACACCCCAAGATTAGAAAACTGTCTTCTTTCAATCTGGATAGGTTTTTTGATAGTCAGAGCATTAACTTCCCCCCCTTTCTGATTCATTGAGGAAGTGACATTACCCTGATGAGTGGGTTTCTTGTACCTTGACCCTAATGCAGTGTCTTCTTTGATTTGACCACTCTAAATCAAGTCTTCAATTTTTGAAGCAGTGGCAAATAAGGCTTTGAAGGAAGGCAAGTACTGAGTCTGTAACCTCTCTTGGTAAACTGGCAGAAGATTCTTGATAATTATGTCAATTTGCTCATTTTTAGGAGGTTAGTTTACCATATGAGAAGCCTTCTTCCTCCACCTCGTAAGGAACGAGGAGAAGGATTCCTTAGCATACTGTTTGGTGGTCTTGAGGTCTCTTCTGGTTACATTGACCTCGATGTTGTAATGATATTATTGAATGAAAATATTGCATATGTCATCCCAGGTCCATTTCTTAACGACATCTAAGTCCACAAACCACTTCACAGCTGTACCGGTCAGTGATTGTTGAAATAATTGGGCTAGGAGTTGATTATCCATACCTAATGGATGCATGACTCCCATATAGACTTTGAGGTGGGTCTTGGGGCAGGTAGTTTCATCAAATTTGTCAAACTCAGGCATCCTGAATTTGGGAGGTACCCTGGCATTGGGGAACAAGCTTAAGGATTCCATATCAACCAGATCCTCTTTCTTTTTCATTCCCAACAGCATTTTTTCCATCCGCTCCATCTTTTCCATGCAGGCTTTTATCTTAGGATTAACTTCCTTCCCTTGAAAAGGATCTGTAGGTTGGGAAGTGAAGGCAGAAGTGGCATTTGTTGGTGAGTTGTTTTTGAGGAACTCGGGTGATGGGATAGGTAATGGGGGGATGATGTCGGTGTTTGCAGGTTTTTTATCTCTGGATTCAACTCTGGAAGTGGATCTATAAACAGGATAAAAGGTGGGTTTTGGGTCAGATTTGAGTGATTTTAGGTCAGTGGGGTTTTGAGCCAGGGAGGTTTGTTCCACCATGGCACGGACATCCTCTATGATAGCCCTCCTTTGGGCCTTCAACATGTCTTGGAAAAGGGCCTCTTGCCTTTTCATGATGGTCTATTAGTGTTTAGAGAGCTTGGCAAAAAGCTCATCAAAGATATCACCAGCTCTGGTGATAGTGGTCTCATCTCCAGCAACAGACATCTTGTCAACCTTTAGGATAGAGAGATAAAGCGGGGTCAGTTTCTAGCTTAGGTATGGAATAAAGATCATGGAATATATCAGCTCTTGATTGGGACCATGGGTTGACATGGGTTTATGATTGGGACTAGCAGTGTTTGAGTGAAATTAAAACTCTCCAACTTTGTAAGGTTTATGCTTGCATGCATGTATGCATGAATGGAAAAGGTTTCATGATAATGACATACTAAGTTTCAACATTATGGTACATACAATCCTAAAGGAAAGGTTCTATGAGTCATTACTTGAAAGGGTTTGGGTGGTTTAAAGGGAACCCATCACACTAAAGATGCGATGTACCTAACCACATGTGAGACAAGGAGCCTCGCGTGGTCCAATGGTATGTGCATACTCGTTACACCTCTAAAAGGATTAGAGGATATGTCGTGGGCTGGATGATTTCACTATTGGTAAGCAGATCTAAGGTAGGTTGCCCACTTGATGTTACTTTCTATCCTTTGTTTTCCTAGGAAACTAGGGTTTTTGAACAAAGAGTCTGATGTAGTGATGCATGAAAGAGTTATTTTGCATTTAAAGCCAGACTCGGTATTTTACCAAAAGTAATCCACTTTATCTTTTATTTGAAAAAGATTTTTAAGTCCCCATTGGAGTCGCCAACTGTGAGGCCTCACCCGAGCACCGGTCCGATCCACCGAGGGATCGAAATAATCTTCGGGAGAAACTCCACGATTGGAACTCGTTATGAGTTCAGAAAATTGATTGTTGTAATTTGACAGTTGAAAAGTGAGTTGCCACTTTAATTTATTTATTTTAATTGGGAAAATTAAAGAAAACCCAACATGATTGACTCCAAAAATAATTTGATTTATCCCAATGGAAAAGTGCACCAATCCACGAGTGACCAAGGAGGGCTCGGGGATCAGGTTTTGGTAATTACACAAATAAGAAAATAGATTTTCTTTAGTTTGGCTAAAATTGCAAAATAACTCTTAAAAAATGACTTTTTGTGTATGCATGAACAAGAATATAATGATGAATGAAATAGACATATATATATATATATATATATATATATATATATATATATATATATATATATATATATATATATATATATATATATATATATATATATATATATATATATATATATATATATATATATATATATATATATATATATATATATATATATATGATGTGATGGAATGACAATAATAAATAAATAGGCAAAATAAATCCTACTTAATTATTACAATATCAAAACAAATGAAATAAATACGATCTTTCCTCTAGCCCTTATGGGTACTAGGAAAAGTACACATTCTTCAAAATAAACTAAAAATAAAATCATAAACGAAAGATTAATGTAAATAAATTAAAATAAAAAGGACTAAATATTGATAAAAAGATTTTGGAGTTGATGCCCTTTAGAGCGGTAGCCTGCGTATCCTATTGAATAGGAATCAAACCCCACGCAGTTTTTCCTTCTTGCAAAGGAGGGGTTATAAAAATGGGTTGGTTTTCTTATTAACTTAATTCTGATTCTTAAATTAATAAGTTTTTAGATCTTTTCAGTTTTAGACCTAAAGAGAATTTTATATCTGAATTTAGAATTTTGAAAATAAAAAAGGATTATACCTTTGCTTTTCTTGGTTTTTTGACGAATGGGATGAGTTTTGCTCCAGATCTCAACTCCACCTTGAATTCAAAGGAAACTTGGAATTTAGATTTAGAAGCAACAAGTGTGTTAAAAAGCATTGAAGTGTGTTGGAAAGTGTCAAATGAGCTTGAAATGTATTGGAATGCCTCAAATAAGCTTGAAATGTATTGGAACGCGTCCTAAATGAGGTTGGAGGAGGCTCTATTTATAGAGCTGTCAGAAGGGGGTTCCAGCGGTACGGACGGCGATGTCAGCGCGTCACTGGCGGCATAGGCGCATGACAGACGTGCCGGCTATCCGGGCGACACGGCAGGCGTGCCGCCTGTCTGTCGATATGAAATTAGTGCTGCCCAAGGTGGCACCGCATAAGTGCTGCCCTGCCAGTGGCATAAAATACGTGCCGCCTTCTGGGTGGCACAACAGGCGTGCCTTTCATGCGGTACGATATGCTTCCATCTGTTTCAGGCCTGTTTCAGTTTCGATTCAAGCTCGATTTGATCCTGTGGGTTCGTAACTGAAAGAAGGTCCACTGGAGATGCAATTTTGAGGGTTCACATACTTGCCATCCAAAAGTTTTCCTAAAGCTAAGGTTTAGGCAAGGAGCCTTTATTATGCAAAGTGATGTATGAAAGTCAAATTATACTTAATGAGCCAAAAGGAGATTATTTTGAAAAAATTTTCCTTAACTAAATAGTAATCCTCTTATTTTCCTTTTTATTTAAAAGGTGGCAACCAGTCTCTAGTGGAGTCGCCAGCTGTGAGGCCTCGCCCGAGCACTAGCCTGGTCTGCTAGAGGGAATCAAGATGCTCATTCGAGTTTAGACTCACGATGGAACCCTTGGGTTCGGATTTGGTTGATTTTGAAAATGATTTTTAGGAGTCGCCACATTAATTTTATTTAATTGGGAAAACTAAAGAAAAACCCAATTTGACTCCAATTTGTTAATTTTTTACTTTAATTTGCCCATGAATAAAATCACTAGTCTCGAACTAGATTAGCTTGGAGACTACATTTTTGGTTTTAAATAATCAAAATTTGGCTCTTAAGTTTAATTTGACTTAAAAATTGGATTTCATGAATCACATTTATAAAATGATAATTGTAAGTAATATGCATGAATATGATATGAGTGTAATGAGAAAATTAAAATGAGACATCCATAAATTAAAAAGGGCAAAAGAGATTGATTGAGATTTGGATTTGAGGTTTGGATTAGATTCCAAACGTGCCTATGTAGCCCATTGAATGGGAATCAAAACCCACGTAGTTCGTTCCATGATTAAGTGGAGAGGTTTAGGAGTTGATTAGATTGATTTTGGTTTGGGTGTTTTGAGAGTGAGGGAAAAGGCTGATACCTTGACTTTTGGTGGGCGAAGGGTTTTACCAGACCGAAATTCCGTTTTATCATGATCGGGTGGTTGGATAGATTGGAAGATTAATTAATTAATTAAAATGATTAATTAATTAATATGATGGAAAGGATGGATGGATTAATTAATTAAAAAGATTAATTAATTAATTTGGATGAAAGGTGGATTGAGAAAAATGATTAATTTGATTTTGGAAAAAGGAATTATTTTTGAAAAAAGAGTGATTAATTAATTAATTAAAAAGATTAATTAATTAATTTAGTGATTAATTAAAAAAGAGTTTTAGTTAATTAAAAAGATTAATTAACTTGGTTAGGGTGAGGTAATTAATTAATTAAAAAGATTAATTAATTAATTAGAGAGTGATTGGAGAGAGAAGAAGAGAGAAATTTGAGGATAACAATCTACTCAAATTCAAGAGGTGTAAAGAAATGAGGGAATGAGGAGCCTATTTATAGGCAAATGGGGTTGAAGGTAGTTTAGGTAATAAAAATGTGAAAAGACTATAAGGGGTAGGGATAGAAATGGCTGAAAATTAGATTGAAAGGGGTAAAAAGATCATTTTCTACACAGGTGGGGCCTACAATGAGCAGAAGTTCGCAGAACCTAATGCGGCGCCGCATTTGACGAAGCGCCACGTGGTGCTGGCACTTTTTTTGAGATTTTTTTTAAGGGATTGGTTGTTGGTATAGAGTTTGGAAATTTTGGATGTCTGGTGGTAATGTAATTGAAGGCTAAAAAAATTTTCTTTCGGGGGTGCTGCCCCCGAACCCTCGCCCGCTAACCGAGTAGTAGGACTACCGTAATAGCTCCGCATAGCATGTTAAATTCAACAAGTGCTAAGGCTGCATTTGGATGATGAGGGTGCAAAATTAAGGGTTCACACTGACCAACTCAACCTAGCTTCTTAAATGACTTCTTTAAGGCTGAACTGATAGCCATTGACCAACCAACCTCATATATGATATGACCCTTCATCTATAAGCTAGCCAATCAACTAAAGACTAAATGATCAAGACACTTTCCTGAATGTTTCCAAAATGGGCATATCTTTCTCCTAAAAGATTAGTACTTTCCTACTAAGCTTACCTTTCACAGGTTCAAATGTATTTGATCATTGTATAGTAAGTTGCATTTTACATTAGAATAAATAATTAATCATACTCCTGAATCAAGACAGATCACCAATCTGAATTAAGAAGGATTGTTAATCTAAAGCAAGACGAATCATTAATCTGACAAATCATCAATTAGAGTTCTCGAACCAAGATAGGGACCACCACTTTACCGTCCTTACCAGACAGGACAAATATCTTTATCATTTTTACCAGATAGGATGGTCATCTCTTTTACTCCTACCATATATGACAGTCATCTTTTTACTTCTACTAGATAGGATTGTCACTTTTAGCTCCTACCAGACTGGACCACTATTAACATTTCCTACCAAATAGGATCATCATCTTTTTACTTCTACCAGATAGGATAATCATCTTTTTACTCCCACCAAACAAGATCATCACTTTTAGCTCCTACCAGACAATACCACTATTTAATAATTCCTACCAAATAAGACCACAATTAACATTTCCTACTAGACAAGATCGTCATTTTTTTACTTTTGCCAGATAGGACAATCATCTTTTTACTCTTAACAGATAGGATCATCACTTTTAGCTCTTACTAGATAGGACCACTATTTAACCTTTTCTACTAGATAGGACCAACACTTTGTTACCATAGGAGATCATCATTTCTAATAGACAAGATCACCTTCTTTCTTACCAAATAGGAACATTGCTTCTAGCTCCTACTAGACAAGACAACTACTGATTGCTAGTAGCTGCTAGATCTTCCAAATATACTAGAAGCATCTTTCTTGTCTATCACTATGGTTCACACTCATCAAAATTGCTTACTAGACAGGACAATCATTATAAAAGGGCAATTGTGAACCCTTAATTCTACACTTCTAAAACTCTAAACCTTAGGAAGCTGAGACCAATCTTTTAAGACTTCTAAACTATCTTTAGATCATCCAAGACTTAGTACGAAGGTCAATGCAAGTGGAATTGTTGAAAATGGAGTAAAAACGAATGAAAATGAGTTGAACAAGCTGAATAAGGTTGGTTGATGGGTCATGGCAGCTTGCGGCAATTTGCAGCACATGTGGGGGAAACTAGGTCGATTATGTGATAGCCGCATAGCCTTCTATGGTAGCTGCAGAGAGCTATGCAGTGCCACACAAGCTTTTCCAGCAGTGCCACATATGGTTGTGTGGAATCGCAAAGCTTTGTGCGATAACTCCTATGAATTTTTGTATTTTCTCTCAATTCCGCATCTAAAACTGATGGATCCTACACTTTGGCCTTCCCCTATATATAGAGCACCTTTCCACACTCCAAATCATCAATTTCAAGATCTTGAAAGCCTTAGCATTAATCAAACCGCTCTAATACTAAAGATTCTTTTCTTTTTGCTTAGCATTTGCTCCTTGCTTCGCAAAGCAATTTGAGGGCTTCTCCTTGATTCCTACTTGACAAGTCAAAGGCTTTCTGCTTGTCTGTTTGAGGTAAGTCCATTGCTCAAGGCTCGAGTCTGCCGTGTGGAAAAGATAAAATTGCGATCCGATCATTTGCTTCATTCACACTATGTCCCTAAGCCGTGAAAGTACGAGATAAGTTTCTTTTCCTTTTGTCTTAGTTTTCCCTCCTTGGGATTTTCATTTTTCCTTAAGGCTCATTGCCTCTTTTAGTTAATTAATTAAATTGGTTTACCTAGGTTGTTAGTTAATTCAACTTGGTATTCAATTAGGTTAATTAATTAATATAACCCTCCCTAAATCAGTCAATCAAAATGTGATAAAAGGCTAGACTAAAACTCCCTTCTCAAGAATAGAGAACTGCGTGAGTTCTGATTTCCATTAAAAGGGATAGCAGGCATGCTTAGTTCAAGTATCAAATCCAATTAAAACTAACTAACTCTCTCCCTCCACACCTTCTTTACTTTCTCTTATTTTGTTTTCTTTTTCTTTCCTATTAGGTTTAGTTTAGGAAATGTTTGATTTCCCTAAAACCTATAAGGGTTAGAGGATATATCCTCTAAGTTTAAAATTTTATTTTAATATTAACTTTCTTTTATTTTGCACTTTAACAATGTATTTACTTTATTATTGAATGAATGAGTTGAATGATCATGCATATTATAAGCTGTTCATACACCTTAAATTGTTCATGAAATATATTTTAAGTTAATCTTATATTAAATGGTCAAATTTATTTTGTTAAAATAAACTGAAAACCTAGTTCTTGAATCCTTTTTTGGTTTCAAGACTAGTGATCCTTTTCCTAAAGTAATAATTGGAGTCATATAAGTTTTTTCTTATATTTTTCTAGATAAAAATAAATTAAAATGGTGACTCTAAAAAATAATTTTTTAAATCTATCAAAATTAAGCCTAAGAGCTTTCTTGTGAGTTCTTTCTCAAATGAGCATTTCGATTCCTTTCAGTAGACGGGACTGGTAATCGGGCGAGACCTCACAATTATATGATTATAAAACCTAATATATTGTATCTTCTTCTATTTTATTTTTTGAATAAAACTCAAATTGGATATTAATTATTTTGAAACCTTATTTTTTAAAAAAATAAATTATACTATATATTTTAAATAATAAAAATATTTTTCTATAATTAACAAAAGATATTTTTATATTATCAAAAAGTTATATAACCTTTTATTTTAATTAATTTGAAACGTATATATAATTTTATACTAAATACATAGTTTTTATATTATTAAAATATATAAATATTTTTAAAAAATTTTTAAAAAATTGAGTTCTAATAACATAAAAATAAAAATATTGTCTTAATTATGTCACAGAATTAATTTTTGATCTAATTAAATAAATTAAATTAAATTTTATCTTTTTTTCCTTATAATTAAGAATATTTTAATATTTTTAGTATTTAAACTTCCACTTAATGAAAATAAATATGAAAGAGCTCTATCTACTCAAGATAAAAGAGACGTATTTAATTTGTTTCTTAAGAAGAGGGGTGAGTTTATTAATTAAGTTAAATTTTAGATACTAAATAGTAATTTGTTCTAAAATTTTTGAAAATTTATTTTCAAAATATAATTAAAAAACTATATAAATATGATAAATTATATTTACATTTTATATTTAGAAATTGCAATCAAATAATGTGCTCAGGCTTGTAAGTGAAATTGGGGTACCAGACTATGACATGTGAGAAGTTCCGTAGGGAATTTGTGGCATGATCTTTCCTACCATTACTTGAAGTAATTTTTATTCAAGTTTTAAAGCTAATAATAGTGTGATAAGTGTCCACTGATAAAAAAATATAAACTTTGTAGCCGGTAATAGAGATGGACAATTTTTTAAGTACAAACCTCAAATTATTTGAATCATATTTTGGGAAAAATTTTCCCGCTAAAGTTAACGGTTTTTTTTTTTTTTTTTTTAATTTCAAGAGCCAATAAAAATTATATTAATTATTATTTTTTTATTTGTTTTGTTTTTATTTAATGATCATTTTGGTCTCGTGAATATCAATAAGAAACAAAAATGTTAAAATTAATATTTTTGAAGTAAAAACCATAATATGTTAGAACCCACTTTTGACACGTCATAGTTAATTGAACTTAATATATTGACACATGTCCCATAAAATAAAAAGGATTATAATAGCAATCGGTTTAATTCATTCCTAGTTACTTTTGGTTCATGCGCAAGCTGTACAATTTTTTTTAGAGGGAAATACCAAATCTCTCTCTTTTTTCTCTTTTCAATTAATGCTCTCAAAAAAATTATAGAAAAAATTCTTTAAGAAAGAAAAATAAAAGTAAAAAATTTACAATGATAAATTAAAAAATTTACAATAATAAATTAATCGGTTTACTCCTACTAACAACAGTAATATTGATTCTCAGTCTTGCAAAGCTATTTCCTGACTAATGAGCTATATTGTGTTACAATAATTTTTTTTTTCAGAGGCTAAAATTAGCGCATCTTTCATTTTTTTTTTTTTTCAAATAATGCTCTAAATAAAAAATTATTAAAAAGAATTCAATATCAAAGAAAAATAAAAGTAAAAGTTTACAATGACAAATTATATAAATTTTAATTTGGAATAAGCTTTTATAATTAAATTATTATTTTCTTCATTTTTAAAATTTATTTGTATTTATATTTGAAAATTTAAATAAAAAAAAGGTTTTTAATTTAAATTAAAGAAATTAAATTAAAAATTTCAACCGTTAACTATATTATAAATTATTAAAGGATTTTACAAAAATAAGTTATTTTTTATGTAAAGTATTCATTTGCAAAATAAAAAAAAAAATGAAATATGTTTCTTAAAATTTTTCAAGATTTTACAAAAAATAATATTTTTTGTAAAAAAAGTCATTTTTTGTAAATTCAAAATGTTACAAAATAATATATAAAATCATTGAGAATTTTATAAAAAAAAAAGTCATATTTTGTAAATTTTTAAAAAATTATGTAAATTTTGGAGAATTTTATGAAAAAGAATAATATTTTGTGAATCTTTAAAATAATAAAATAATGGCTAAAATCACTCATATTTTGTAAATTTATTAAGAATTTTATAAAAAAAATTTCATATTTTTAAAATACATAAATTATAAAATAATGAGTAAAATCACTGATATTTTGTAAATGTATAAAAGATTTTGTAAGTTTATTGAGAATTTTATAAAAAAGAGTAATATTTTGTAAATCTTTAAAATTACAAAATAATGAGTAAAGTTATAGATATTTTGTAAATTTCTTGAAATTTTTGTAAAAAATGGTCATATTTTATAAATTTTCAAGGTTACAAGATAATTGGTAAAATCACCAATATTCTATAAATTTTTTGAGAATTTTATAAGAAAAGTTATATTTTGTAACTCATTAAGGTTACAAAATAATACTGATATTTTGTAAATGTATAAGAAATTTTATAAAAAATGGTCATGTTTTATAAACTTATAAAATTATAAAATAATGGTTAAAATCATCCATATTTCATAAATTTATGAAAGTTTTGTAAAAAAGAATCGTAGTTTGTAAATTCTTAAAATAATGGCTGAAATCATCAATATCTTATAAATTTATGGATAATTTTGTAAAAAATGATAAAATTTTGTAAATCATAAAGAATACAAAATAATAGCTAAAATCACCCATATATTATAAATTTATGGATAATTTTATAAAAAATAATGAAACTTTGTAAATTACAAAGGTTACAAAATAATAGCTAAAATCACCAATATTTTATAAATTTATGGATAATTTTGTAAAAAATGACCACATTTTATAAATCACGAATGTTATAAAATAAAATCACTCATATTTTGTAAATTTATGGATAATTTTGTAAAAAGTGGGGAAATTTTGTAAATTACAAAAGTTATAAAATAACGGCTAAAATCATCCATATTTTATAAATTTATGGATAATTTTGTAAAAAATGCCATATTTTATAAATCATTAAGGTTACAAAATAACAATTAAAATCACCCATATTTTATAAATTTATAATAATTTTGTAAACAATGGCCATATTTTGTAAATCACAAATGTTACAAAATAAAATCATCCATATTTTATAAATTTATGGATAATTTTATAAAAAAGACCATATTTTTTAAATTATATTTTGTAAATTTGTGGATAATTTTGTAAAAAAGGGCCATAGTTTGTAAACCATGAAAGTTACAAAATAACGATTAAAATCACCTGTATTTTATAAATTTATGGATAATTTTATAAAAAATAGCAATATTTTATAAATCATGAAGATTACAAAATAACGGCTAAAATATCTATATTTTGTAAATTTATGGATAATTTTATAAAAAATGGCCATTTTTTGTAAATTATGAATTTTACAAAATAAAATCACCCATATTTTGTAAATTCATAGATAATTTTGTAAAAAATGGTGAAATTTTATAAATCACGAAAGTTATAATTAATAGCTAAATTACTAATATTTTGTAAATTTATGGATAATTTTGTAAAAAATAGCCATATTTTATAAATCACAGAAGTTATAAAATAACGGCTAAAATTACTTATATATTTTAAATTTATGGATAATTTTATAAAAAATGGCCACATTCTATAAATTACGAATATTACAAAATAAAATCACTCATAATTTGTAAATTTATGGATAATTTTGTAAAAAAGGCAAAATTCTATAAATCACGAAGGTTATAAAATAACTGCTAAAATCACCCATACTTTGTAAATTCATGGATATTTTGTAAAAAATAGCCATATTTTATAAATTATGAAGGTTATAAAATAATAGCTTAAATCACCCATATTTTATAAATTTATGGATAATTTTATAAAAAATTGGCCATAGTTTATAAATCATGAATGTTACAAAATAAAATCACCCATATTTATAAATTTTTGGATAATTTTGTGAAAAATAGTCATATTTTGTAAATCACAAAGATTACAAAATAATGGCTAAAATCACCTATATTTTATAAATTTATGGATAATTTTGTAAAAAATGGCTATATTTTATAAATCATGAAAGTTACAAAATAACGGTTAAAATACCCATATTTTGTAAATTTATGGATAATTTTGTAAAAAAGGCCATATTTTATAAATCACGAAATTTACAAAATAACGGCTAAAATCACTCATATTTTGTAAATTTATCGACAATTTTGTAAAAAATGACCATGTTTTATAAATTATGAATGTTACAAAATAAAATCATCCATATTTTGTAAATTTGAGTATAATTTTTTAAAAAATGGCCATATTTTGTAAATCACGAATGTTACAAAATAATGACTAAAATCACTCATATTTTATAAATTTGTGGACAATTTTATAAAAAATAGTCATATTTTGTAAATCACGAATGTTACAAAATAAAATCACTCATATCTTGTAAATTTATGGATAATTTTGTAAAAAATGACTATATTTTTTAAATCATGAATGTTTCAAAATTACAGCTAAAATCACCTATATTTTATAAATTTGTAGATAATTTTGTAAAAAATGGCCAATATCATCAAATATTTTATAAATATATCGAGAATTTTGAAAAAATGGCTACATTTTGTAAATGCTAAAAAATTTTATAAATAGAAAAATATTTTGTAAATCCCTTCAGGTTATAAAATAATGGTTCAACTTGCTAATATATGATGAAAATAATAATGGTTACAAAATAATGCCTTCAAGGCAATATTTTCATTTTTTTTTCATGGAAAAACTTTAATTCAACAACCAATTACATATATAGAATTTAATATATGAAAAAATAATAAAGTATTTTTGTTATTAGTTGCTAAAACCATAAAATTTCATATGTATAAGTTTGGAAATGGGAATGAGTTTTCCATGTCAATTAGTCCATCAAAATCAATTAGTCCTGTGTGTTTTGAATAATGCATTCTTTGCAATTTATTAATGGCAAATGTCTAATCTTGATGCCCAGTCACTTTGTTATAGGTATACAATATAAATGGATGTAATAGTGGCTAATAATTTTCAATAATCCTACTTGATAAAGAAGAAGCTCATGTTGTATATATAATTTGATGTCAACTGGATAATTCATTTAAAGCTTTTTACAGCCTAACAAGGTTTAGAAATTTAGCCGAGAATTGTAAGTTTTATATTAGTTCCATGTTTTAAAATTGATAATAACTGCAAAGAGAAATCTATTATTTGTTTTGGGGAATGGTCCACCTCCCTCTCTCTTGCTATCTATTGTTTAATTAGAGCCTTATATGCATTATTATTGTACACTTATTACTTTAATAACTTAATGGACTACTCATAAACCAAATTTTAATCAGTAAAAATACAAGAAATAGGATAATTTATCATTGTTTCTGCCATTTATATCTATGATACTAGTTTTGAGTTCAAAGGTAGTCCTTGATACTTGTTAAAGTTGCCTAACATTGTATGTTTAAGATAGATATGGCTCTCATAAATATACAACAATGACAAGTAGGCTTCATTGTCCTAAAATCTTGACTTTCTCTCTCTAGATATCTTATACTTTTCAATCAATCAGTATATACCGAGGGATAAATTTAACTAATCTCTTCCTGCTTAGAAAGCCAAGCAAGCAAAAATCATTTCCAAACATAAACAACAGTTAACTTCTAGTTATAGTAAACAATATAGCCATAAAACAGAAAGCAAATATTGACCCATTGAAAAATAATATATCGTAGTTTTCATCTTGCATAACTTAATGAGAAATAAAAACCATAATATTTTGTTTATACACTGCTATTAACATTGACAGTGCTACACAATTTCCATGTCTAAAAACTAAATTGTGCGAAGCAAAAACATTACAAGATAATTCATCATTCTAGTGAGCTCATTAATATAATCCTCATGATTTCCAACATCACTGCCCTCCATATGATGGTTCATTTTCTTGTTCAAACCTCTAGATGGAGTACTTAGCTTAAATGTCAAGAGAATATTATTTGCCTCCTTGACATGTGGCCGCAGTCATGATTTCATGAATCAAATCTTCCGTGCAAATAATTCCAAAACTTTCAACAGCCTACAGATGGAGAAAGTGATGCATTAACACAAAGGAATATATTAAAGGAAGATGTAAATCAAAATATACTTTAAAGTAAGATGGAAATTAATATATACATTAAATGAAGATGTAAATCAACATATGTTAGTAATCAATCTAAATTCCTCATTCTTCACTTGGTCCAGTCAAATAACTTTGTGTGTGTGCGAGCAAATATGCTATAGACTCACAAACACAACTCATATACAAACACACATAGACACAGAGAGACATAGAGAGAGAGATAAAATGATATTAATTATTCTAGACTTAAAAACCATGGTGGAATTGATGATGCATCAAAAATGTTGTTGCTCATGTCCTTGCAAATAACTGGAAATCCATTTATTAAAAGTGCATTGCATTTCACACAATAGTTCTGACATACAAGAAAAAGAGATGATAAATAATAACTAGTGTAAGAAACAAATATTAGTAATTCATCCATACAAAAAGATCAATGACATTGATGCTTTCGTTACTAATTTATACCTTGTGAATATTATTGTAATTCATTAAGGTCACCTGTCATTTAGCTCTCTAAACTATTTTCATTTGCGATAGCATGTAACAGAAAGTTCCATATAAGAATTTCCAACAGAACCATTGCAGAAGAGCAAGAAAGGCCTGAATCAATGACCATTCGTTTTGGCATATACGAATAGAATCACTTACCTAGTCAGAGTAACATAAAATATCATCATAGATCAGAAGTGAAACTTTCCTTAAATGGATGTTAAAATTCATATTTCCAAATGATGAATGATAAGATCCAGCTTTAGGAATGTCAAACCACAAACCATACCAAAAGTGGAATACTTTATGGGAAAGCCACACATCTAAACAGTCAACTTGAAGTACACAACCTTGTGCATGGCAGAGGTAGTTTAAAATGCACAAGGTTATGCACTTTAAGTACACAACCTTATGCATTTTTTCCAAATTTCATAAAAAATTGGCAAAGGTAGTTTAAAATGCACAAGCTTGTACACTTCATTGTGTATTTTTTCCAAATTTTGCCAAAAATGGCAGTGGTAGTAACAAATGCACAAGTTGCATTTTTTCCAAATTTGGCAAAAAAAAGGGCAAAGGTAATTTAAAATGCACAAGGTTATGCACTTCAAGTACACAATGTTGTGCATTTGTTCCAAATTAAGCCAAAAAATGGTAGTATTAGTTGAAAATGCACAAGGTTGCACAATCTTGTGCATTTTTTTTCAAATTTGGATAAAAAATGGCAGAGGTAGTTTAAAATGCACAAAGTTGTGCACTTCTTGTATATTTGTTCCAAATTTCGCCAAAAATTGGCAGTGGTAGCTGAAAATGCACAATGTCTTGTGCATTTTTTCCAAATTTGGCAAAAAAGGGCAAAGGTAGTTTAAAATGCACAAGAAGTATACAACCTTGTGTATTTGTTCCAAATTTTGCCAAAAAATGGCAGTCATAGTTGAAAATCATAAATTACAAGTATTATCATTTGAAGGAATCTAATTATTTTTAGTAATAAGTATGAAAAATATTTTGATATTTTTATGATTGTGAAATAATATTTTATCCTTAATAAAAAATATTCTTCCTTATTTCTTAATCATTCAAATAAGAAATATTTATTTTTTTTTCTTATATCATAACATAGATTAAAAATTTATTTTTTCCTTTCTCATGTAAAAATACTCCCAAAGAAGAGGTAAGGTTCATACAATAAGGAATCAACCTAATTCTACTATTCAAAAGGGACAAACCTCTACATGAATATGTTTTATCCATGGGACCATGGTTACAGAACTTTGAAATTTTGATGTATTGCTCCTTTGCCATTGCGAACAACATAAAATCCATTAATGGAAAGAAACTCAAGGGAATAATAAATAAATAAATATATGTCCATGACTAAGTGCATACCTTAATTTCGGGTCAAATGTTGCTTCTTTTGCTTTAGACTTTAGTTAGATGTATTGCAATCAGCTGAAATCTATAAACAAAAGTTCATTGGATATGAAATGTTCAATTTTACCTATCAGACAAAGAGAGAGAGAGGAAAAAAAAAAGTAATAGTAAGCATCAGGATCAAGTTAATACCTACTTAATGCCAAATTTCACTAAGACACTAAGAGCAATAGCACACAGGCCCTTCAGGTGCTATGGCCACTTCGTGGAGTAAACCTGCAATCCAATTTAGAACTCTAATATCTTGATCGCCTAGTAGCATCATGGACTAATATAAGCATGAGAATAGACCAATATTGGAAAAATATAAATTTTCAAACAAACCAAATTTGTACATTTTCCCATACTTGACAATAATAATACTTATAAAATTGATGCCATCTCATCATCAAAAATCAAATTACAAGACCTAATAGTTTTAAGGTTCTTAAAATTTGAAAGATGGAAGTGATTATCACATATATTAAGCAAAAAAATGTGATGAAATGCACAAAATCAATGGTTACAATCGAGCACCCATATGCACGCATGCATACCTCTATTTTATGATGCAAGGTATGCATACATCTGAGTTATGGTTAAGACAATAATTTTGGCATTGAACTTGATTCCAATGAAGGGGGAAAACTTTCATTTTTAATGGATGCATGCTGGTTTTTGTTTGATATGACATATATATAGTTTTTATGCAAACATTTGAAACAAAAGAAGAATCAAAACCTAGTATATTTGATCATGAAAGAGTAAAAGTTAAATTAAGTAGATGGATTTGAATTAATTTTTATGTTAACATTACAAAAAGTAGAATTTGATCTTAACTCTACCTCACAATGTAAACCTTATTTATTTCTAGCCCTAAGAATTAAAAAATAATTGAGAAAAAAAAATTGAACTTTGTTCTTTTTAGTCTTCATTCTAGGAAATTTAGGAGTTAAGTTGGGAGCTGGCCTCATCTTTTGCAGGTGCTCAAGCTTAGGCTATTCTAAATGGCAATGTTCCTCTTCTTTAAAGTCCTAATACCGTATACCAAAAAGTTCAGGCAGGTTCCCCTATTTATTCAAGTGGCAGAGCCAGTTTATAATTCATGGTGTTGATTTAAAGATTTAAAACTCAATATATGATATGTAAAATGTAGTCAATTTCATCATAGAAGGACCTCTTTTAGTATATTTAGCTTAATTAGAAGCTTACATAGAAAATAAAATGAATCAAAAGTGAAAACCACACACTCTTTAAGGGATTGTTCCCTTAACGGCCTTACCACTAAGTAAAACCGTGGTCTACTTGCTAGTAAGCATCAGAAATAATGCAGATTTCAGTGTAAAAGGCTTGTAATATCATCAAAAGTAAAAGCAAAAAAAAAAAAAATTGCAGCTAAGAATGTAAGAAATTGCCAAGAATAAAAACCATAACGTTTCATGAAATTACCAGTCCTAATCTTCCACTTTCGATTATGATACTTATTAACATCTTCAATAACCATTCCACAAATCTGCAACTTCTTTATCACTTTTTAATTTGTTCAAGATTATACCTTTTCCTCTAAGCAACTTTATATCTTCATTTGTATCAATAATTTTTTCAAGATTATGCTTGAAATGTTACCTTCCCGTGGCAATTTAAGAATGAGCTTTACAAGTCCTAAAAAAATCAATCTTTTTAGTAGTGTAAAAGGCCCTTTATTTATCTTTGTAATTTTCTTCCATATCTCATTGAAAAGATATTTTATGTAACTTGAATTAATCATATAACAAATCCATTTTGATATTTTTAATTAATCATATGATACTCTTCCAATATTCTGGATCTGGATTATTAATATAGTCTATATATATTATATTTAATAATGAGAGTATTGTCATTTTTTTAAAAAATTAATATAATTGTTAAACATTATAATTATATTACTTTTGTTTACTAAATTAACAATTTTTGACCTACTAATTTAATCAATTAAACTAAAAATTAATGGCAATTAAAGGAAAATTTCACTAAGATTTAATCAGTTTCAATTTCTAATTCTTATTAACTCATAAAATAGCAAAAGTTTCCAATTATTTCATGCCTAAATCCAATAATAAACAAATGTACTTAAAGAAGATACTACAAATCCCAAATCACCAATAATAAAACCTAGTTAACTAGAAATATAATTAATTCAAATAATCAAAAGAGAAAACAAATAACAAAGATGAAATTTAAGAGAGAATTAGGGTTTACAGGCAATAAGATTTGGAGAAGACAACAATCCATTGAGAGTTGATGCCATTTTGTATAGCAGACAGAAGTTGATTCGATGCTTTAACTGTATTTAATGATGTATTAGCTAAGAAAGATTGGATGTGGCTCTAATCGAGAGCTTCTAGACCTGTCACAAAAGTAATAAATATAATATATAGATACCCAAAATTAAAGAAGAAGAATGGTAGTGTGGCAATAAGTGGAATGCTTCAACAATGGTAGCGGCAAGCAGAATGCTTCAATGAGTTGATAGAAGTAATGAGGCAAAGAGTGAGAGAAGAGGCCAGCATAACTGATCAATTTTAGAGAAATTAAAGGGAAAATTTAAAAAAAAAAAAACTAAGAATCTCAAAGAACTCACAACCAATGCATGTCAAACCCAATCAAACCCGCTACCAGCTACAACCAAATCGAAGACCACCACCACCAAATCACTCTACTATCAGGAATTGCAATGGTGACATGGAGTAACGAAGATAAAATCAAAAAAATAAAGAAACTCAAATCTCATTGAACGCTAATTCCATTCATTTCTATTGGATGGAAAAGAGTGATTTATAGTTAATTGAGAGAAAATGAGGTTTAACTAATTAGCTAAAGAAGTGAATTTCTCTCGATTCACTCTTTATTTAAAGCTATTTTTTTCTGTGAAAAGATACAATAATTTTTTAGTAAAATAAAGAATAGCTTGTTGCCCGTTAAATAAGTAGGCAATCATGAAAAACTCAAGTAACTTTTTCTTGAGAAATTTTCAAGTCACCATAGCACCCTAGCATGGTTTTATTCTCTTCAAATTTTTCACCAGAAAATGGTGGAGCTCGACTACTTGAAGAAAGACAACCATACTTTTATGGCCGACTTTGACTTTACTACTAGATTTATAGGGTTGCATAGATTTGTATCTTCTATAATGCTAGATGAGAATACTAAGAATTTTATATATGTAAAGGTACTAGGTCCACCATTGTCATATAGAGTTCTCCCTCACCAAAAGGTCAACCTTAATAACAACTGTGTAAAGACATATACTGACCACCAAGTGCTCTAATATATCTCAAATTCTTAGTATTATCATCTGACATTGTAGAAGGTACAAATCTACATAATCAAAAAATCTAGTATTCCAGTGCTCTAATGTATCTCAAAATTCTTGGTATTCTCAGATGCTATTTTAGAAGGTACAAATTTACACAATCCAAAAATCTAGTAGTAAAGTCACCCACAGAAGTATGCCTGCCTTTCTTCAAGTTCTCAAGCTCCACCATTTTTCGGTGAGCAAATCTAGAGGGAATAAACCATATCACAAATTCTCTACGAAACTCTTCCCGTTTTATAGTCTGGGAACTCGATTTCACATAGTCCTTATATCAAGCCTAAGCATAGCCCTTCACCTTACGACTAGCAAATATATATATATGGTATTTGAACACCCTAACCCCAAACAGATTTCCCTAATATTATCAATGAAATCATAAGCTTAATCTTCATCACTAGAAAAGATTGTGTAATAACCCAAACCTAAGCTAGTAGTATGTAAGAGTATGAAATGGAAATGTGGTAGAAAATCATCTTTTATGTTTAGATTCACGTTATCCATATGCATTAAATCTTCTTATATGTATATATCTAATAGATGTCGCCTATAGGGAGACCAAGAGAACGTCTTAGAAGGGGACCACCCCATCTTAGAAGACGAGAAGTACATGATGTAGCCTCAGATTTGCATCAATACATAAAGAAGTTGTGGAACAAGTAAGAACTTGATGCTGGGTACAGATGGAAGAAGAGGATATTCCATATGGGAATGTGGAACCCAAAAGGCAAGAGCTGAGGGAGATAAGATAGGAGATCCATGAGCTTAGATAGGCAAGGTAGCAACAACCTTAGATAGCTTCACTACCACGTATTTCAGCTAATATCTAGGCATATGGCTAAAAGGGTAATTGATGATAGTGGTGTCACTATATTGTAAATCCTTAATTTTACACCCCTATATAAATTGAAGCCCTAAAGGTGCTTAGGCTTAGTAAACATACCTCTAAAAGTCAAAATTGCCAAAAATGCCAAAATTTTAGAAATAAAAAAACTAAGTCCAGGAGTCATAACCCATCCTTCTAGCTTTTGAATCATTCTCAAATCATCTGAAATTGAATATAGAGCATAATACAATTGAAATTATGAAAAACAGACAAGAAATC
Source organism: Reutealis trisperma (assembly GCA_947687605.1). Classification (NCBI taxonomy): domain Eukaryota; kingdom Viridiplantae; phylum Streptophyta; class Magnoliopsida; order Malpighiales; family Euphorbiaceae; genus Reutealis; species Reutealis trisperma. Next base: position 59,223 of record CANTUT010000645.1, on the reverse strand, counting down.
ATGAATACGAGCTATGCCATATAATTGTCTACTGCCTGTTTGAGCCTTTAGACAGATCCACCAGTCTCGCAGTAGCAGCCGCCCGACCGGCCAAACTACAGTTGGTCCTCCTCTCTTGCCACAAAATTTCATTTTTGCCTTTCCTTTCAACCCTTTTTTGATCTTTTCACCCCACCTTGCTTTGGCTATAAATACTCCCCTGCATTTTCCATTTTCTTCATCATTAGAGTTGGTGTTGATAGCTATCCACCTACTCTCTATCTCTCTCTAATTATTCTCATTATACTTTCCTTAAGTAGCCCCTAATTTAATTAAAATCTATTTGATTTAAATTAAGTTAGCTAATTAACCACCTCACATTAATTAATTAATCATTTTAACTAATTAATGCATCCATTCACTTAATCAAATTAATTAATTAGTTAATCCTTTTAATTAATTAACTAATTTACTCACTTAATCTAATTAATTAATTAATTCTTTTAATTAATTAATCCACTTAGCCAATTAGTTAATACTCTCCTTGAGTAAATCAACCCATCAATTTAATTCTCATTGGATTATTCCTATAGAATCCACTCTCCTTAAGCAGGACTCCCACATCCTGGTCCTAAGAAAATGGAACTTTGATCTAGAAAGACTATTTGCCCTTCACACATGCCTAAAGAGAAGGTATAGCATCTTCGCTTATCCACCAAAAATCCCTAAATCAATCCAATCGATCTAATTAATCCCTATACCCAACTACTTCAAAATGAACTACATGAGTTTTGATATCTATTTAATGGGGTACATAAGCACAGGTGGAGTCTAAATCCAAGTCTCAAATTCAAATCCCAATCAATCACCTTCTCCTTTTATTTTTTAATGTAAATATTCATATTTATATTTTGTAAGAAAATTTGTGGTCTTCCTAGACTCCTATAAGGGTTAGAGCCTCTCATTTCTTAATTAATGTAATCAATGTAATTTAATTATGTTGGAGTTAATGAATGACTTGTAGTACTCTTAGAATCCATAAGGATTAGAGAGAATACTCTCCTTATGTAATACCCAAGGTTTCCCTAGCTTATTGGAGTTAGCAATGATGCCACAAGAGATTGATTTTAATGAGCATTCTGATGGTGACATTAAATTGAAACCAAAAGATGTCTATTATGACTAAGTGACTTACTGTTTAATTTGTGACACCATAACACCTATGTATGTGCATAAATAAAATGAATATGATAATGTATATAGTATGTAGAGGTATTAAAGAGTGGAAGTAGCAATGCTAAGATGAAAGTAAAGAAGAATATTTACGAGAAATAGCTAAGTATAAAGATATGTATACATGGATTTATAAGTGGACTTATGGATTTCAAGCCCAAGCCCATTAAGTATCTAGCCCATTAAGGCAAGTAGGGGTAAATTTAAATATAATCAAGGATTAAAAAAGTTATCTAAGATAAATTAAGGTAAATGGAAAAGTGAAGACACAAATTTTGACTTAAAACCATCATTTTTTTTTACTATGTCAAATTACTTTTCCAAATTGAATTATATTTTTCCATACATAAAATTACTAGTTCAATTTTTCTTCTTATACCCCATCTTTAATATTCATTTAGATGAAATCATAGCCATCTAATGATATTAAATAATAGCCATCAATTTTTCAAGAATCCTAATCATTCATCTTATCTACATAAATATCTTATTCTTTCACTTTTTCATTCTTAGCCATCAAAAACAAAATTTAAGCACATAGAAATTTCTCACAGAATTTAGATACGCCATCTCAAAACTCAAATCAAAGATTTTCAAGGTGAAATTTGGTACTTAATTATTCTTTTCTTTGTACTTAGTATGAATTTAGTATTATTTTGCTATAAGGTTGAAAAAAATTTCATTTCCTCCCTAAAGAATTCAACCATGTATAGAAATTAAAGGAGAAGGAATTATTTGAGTTATTTCTTGATGTATAATAACATATTAATGAAGTGTAGATGATTTGATGACATGAAAATAAATTATGGAAGTTGAATGCAAAACCTAGAAAACTAACCTTCCCAATTCAACCTATGGAAGAATTCTATATTCTCATATTTGTTTTGTTGATTGATTAATGATTTGAGTTTCCCAACATGTTAAATTTATGATTCAAAAATCAATTAAATTTAAGGATTATTTAAAAAATTATTATGTTTTCCCCAAATTACCTTAATATGGCAAAGTTAGGATTTTTATAAACCAAAGTGAATTAATTTCAATTGATTGATGAATATTGATTGCTTAAGTGTTAATTTGATGAATATATAACTAATTTGAAGTTTGAATAAGAAATTTAAGGGAAATTAGAAATATTAAAAATTAAGTTATATGATACACATAAAGTGTATAATTTGTGGTTATAGTTATCGAATGATTAAAATATGAATAGTTGTGATATTAAAGAAAAGAAAAATATGGAATGAAAATTTGTACTTATTATTCTGAAATAGAAAAAGAATTAGAAGAAGTTAAAATACATAGAATTTGTATGTGTATATATATATATATATATATATATATATATATATATATATATATATATATATATATATATATATATATATATATATATATATATATATATATATATATATATATATATATATATACCCTTAAAATTTCAAATTATTTAGAGTTTGTTTGATATATTAAATTGAGTAAAGAATGCAGGCTACAAGAAAATGGTGCATTGTACGGTAGAATTAAATGAGCTATTGTTATTGGTTTATTTCAAGGGGTAAATGAACTTGGTTTTGCTCAAATTTTGGTTTGAAGATCCAATACATATTTTTAGATCTCCTAAAAATTTCACACTAAAAGGATAAAGTTTGATATGGTAAATAATTGGCTTACTGTAGATTGCTTAGGCTGTCTAGTAGAATAGCAGTCCGAGAATATCAAATCATTTTGAGAACCTTATAGATTGAATTAAATAAAGTTTAAAGAATAATAAATGTTCAATTATATGTTATCTAGCTTATTATAAATCCTTTTCCATTTGGATAAATATATTTTAAGATAAAGTGAGGAATGTCGAGTATATTCTCCTTATCCTTATGCAGAGGAGGGCAGGATTTGAAATGTCACTATATGTTATGTAGAAAATATCTTAAGCCTAATTTTGTATATGTTATACCTTGATATATCTACTTTAATATGAAAAAAGAATCAACTCATTTTGGATAGTATAACATGAAAAAATGGTAGAAGTAGTGTTGTAAGGTCAAACTTGGTTAATGGACAATATGTGAAGGTATATTGTTGTAGTGTTACCTTATGTAATCAAATAACTTCTTAATGAAAAAGATGAATGATGAGTATGTTAGATATTTATGCCTTAGTATAATATGAATTATTGATTTTAATTAGACAAGTATATGTAAGTTGGATTTTAAACCAATTTGAAAGTCATATTGAATTTGATTAAGTTTCGACTTAAATGCTCATTGGACCACTTTTATAAAACATAGGTATTTTCAATTTGCTTATGTGTATAAACTAATGACACATTGAATTGATCTTATGAGTTTAAAGTCAAGAATTGAAATAAAGTAATTGAAGTATCCTTATATGAAATGTTTATACAATAATCGATAGAGTATGAACTTGAATTAAGGAAATATAAATCATGTGATCTGGGTTAATACCCTAGGCTATTTGGTTAATATAAGTGTATAAGTATATGTGTTTCATGAAAATGTAATGAACATGTAGAGTAAATATTATTAAATTGAACTTGAATCAATTATTCATTGGCAGGATTGATAAGTTAAGTTATTAGAATCTAGTGCCTAGAAGTTGGAATTTGATTAGAGTACATGATTTTTTAATTGTTAATATGTAAAGTGTAAATTGAAATATGATGAATGATTAAAGAGAACAAATATAGCAAAGGAATGGAAGGTGCTTAAAGATTGAGGGAGTATCAATTCTGCATGTGCTAATTATATAGGAGCAAAGGCGTCGAGATGAGTAAATGGTACTTAATGTAATATATGCATCCCTAACTGAAATATTATTTATTCATTATATTACATTGAGACATTAACTCTCATTGAACTTGAATCTTGAATATCTAATGTGAAATATGATTTCTTAAACTAGGGATTCCTTTCTAAATATATATCTTGATATGTTGTGATACCCTATTCATTGATAGCCTTGTTAAAGCATAAATTCTTGACTGATATGGGTAAAATATTAAAAGGAGTGTACTAATGACTCGACCGAATGGGTTTATAAATTAAGTCAGACATGTGAATACTACAGGGATAGTGGCATAATCCCATCTATGAGAGAAATATGTGAGGCTGTGAGTTCACATCATATTTTTGATCACGATATGTGAAACTATGATATTAGATCTAAGTTCTGATCACGATGAGACCATGAAGTCAGAACCAAAATTTTGATCATGATAAGAATGTGATGTTAAACCTAAGTTTTGATCATGATGAGACCATGATGTTAGACCTAAGTTTTGATCACGATAAGACTATGATGTCAGACCTAGGTTTTGATCACGATGAGATCGTGATCTTAGACCCAAGTTCTGATTACAATGAGACCGTGATGTTAGACCAAAGTTCTAATCACATTGTGATCATGAGTTTAGACCCTAGTTTTGATCAGGCGCACTCTATTTTTATGAGACACATGAAATTGACGGATTTGATGAGATATATTTAAATAATTATATGCCAAGTACCAATTAAGTGATTTTATGAATTGTATGTATGATTGAGAGAACCTGGACCTAATTTTCCCTTTTTGTTAATGAATTTAATTGACATAATGGAGGTACGTAGGCAACCTTCGGATGTGGTCCAAATTTTAAGTATGTGTAATTATACAAAGAATTTTAACAAAAATGCTTAATGTTTAGACTATATGATTAATGTTATTATTATGAACTTTAGAAAATTCCAAATTTCCTTAATTATGGACTAGTTAATATTTGCAGTATACAGTGTACATTTGCTCCTTTTTTATTCTTATGGCCATTATTTAATTTTTCTATTGCTTAATTCCTAATTATTTCAATTGTTCATAATCTTTAATTGAAATTGATCCTTTCCTTTGTGGTATTATTTGCTATATTATTCTCATGATGTACATATAAATGATTTTAAAAAAAGAGCTAATTGATTGGAGATAATGCTTTGTACTATGAAATTCTAAGGATTTAATTACTAATAAATTATTGATTATTGATGAGAGTGACAACTATGATTATTAAATAATATTTGTTATACTACTTAAGGTAGCCGGATTGTTATTTGAATTGATAAATGATTATACAGTTTATTCGATAATTTTGATGGTTGTCTATGTTTTGACAACCTGAATGTGCCTTTTTATCATTAAATGATATTAAGTGATACACTACTATATAATTGATATTGTTATTAAGAGACTTATGGAAATGGTGGTTTTGTCCCATAAGTATTCCACATTTGTTATTGAATTAAATTGTGACCGCAAAGAGTATCTTAGCTTTAGTATAACATGATCATTAGTGTTGATACCTGTAACAACCCACACCTACTCTAGAAATTTTTGTGATAATTTGCTTGATTTAGAACCATTAAGGTTAAGTGTGTGCTTTTGTGAAAATTAGTAATCTAAGTGATTGATGAGCATATGGCATGTTAAATTAATTTAATATGCATGATATGAGTTGCTATTGTGAAATGAATGATTTACGTGAAGTGCATTTGCATAAAAGAATTTATTTCAAATAAAATGGATTTTCATGCATAAAGACAATTTTTAAGTATAAAATGATTTTATGAGTATTTTAAAATAATTTTTAAAATAAATATTTGGGGAAATATTATAGAAATAATAAAAAAATATTCTTTTTATTTTTAATTATAATCAGCCCAAAATTTAAATAAAAAGCCCAAGTACCCAAAAGCCTATTACACTAAAATCCTCCTAACCTAGTTCACTAAGGGTATTAGTGGAAATTACACCCAAACCCTAATATATATTGTAAAATTCAACCAACCTAGGTCTTCTAGCAGCCACCACTTTAGTTTTCTGTATCTTGACAGAAAAATCCTCTCAAAATATTTCTTTCAACCGAAATTAAGAAAACACTTTTTCGTTTCACGATTTCTTGACTGTAATCTTAAGTTTTTCTTCTCTTTCAATTTCTAAACTGATTTCTATGAAATAAATTATGAGAAAATTATTTTGAACTGGTTGATTCCTGATTTTAATAGATTTAATTCTGTTTGGATGAGTTTTTGGGAGAGAAAATCTATTTCCTACCGAAAACACAAATCTTTCTACAATATTTCTCCAAAGGTGAATTCTATAACTTAAAATCACAAATTTTATGCATAAACATCACCAGAGGGGGGCGATTTGTGCATTTGTATTTTCTAAACTGATTTTTGATTTGTTTGGATGAAAAATATTGGATTAAATAATATTTCTGCATATTTCTGTGATGACCGAAAAGTTTCAAAAAACAAAGAAATTCAAGATTTTTGTGCTAGAACTTAGAAGTTGAAAAATTCTATTATTAAATTAATATGTGGTTACCGATTTGTGTGAGAAAGCATTCTAATGTAATATTTATTTTGTTTAGATGAAAAATAATGATTTGAATTATGTGTCAGTATATTGCTGTAATTAACGAAAAGCACGAAAAGCTCGAAAACTCATGATCTTCACCTAAACCTTAAAACTTGGAAATTTTTGTATAAATATTATCTATGGCTGCCGAATCATGTAGGGACATGTTCTAAACTGATATTTGCTCTAATTGAATGAAAAATAATAGTTTAAACAACCTGTTTACATATTTCTGAAGTGACCAAAAAATACCAAAAATAAGAAAACTCATGGTTTTGTACTCTATGATTTAAAAGTTGAATTTTCATGTATAAGCAATACTATGTGTGGCTGATTCACATGAATTAATATTTCAAAATGATTTTTGTTGTATGTACATGAAAAATTTTGGTTCAAACCACGTTTTTACATATTTATGAAATAGACGGAAAGTGCGAAAAGAAAGAGAATTTAATTTTTCCTTTGGTGATACATTCGGCCTACATTAATATTTTTGTCCCAATGTTTATAATTTTTATGTGATGTGTTTTGATGATTATTGATATATATGTATGAATAATTTGCATGTTAGTTAAAGGTATGACTCTAGATACTTAAGGTATCTTAACCTTATATTGTGATTAGAATGTAAATTTGATTGGGAAATTTGGAACTAGATATTATGATGACTTGATGATGAACACATGGTTATGAGTTGATGGAGTGACAATTTAATAAAACAAGGATCATAAGAGTTAAGCATGACATTTGAAAGGCTAATTGTTAAGTTGACATGTATGGAAGTGTAAAGTGTATTAAGATGATTGTTAAAGTGAATTGATATTGAGGTAATAATATTGTGATAACCTTAGAAAGGTATTGATATGATTGTAATGTGTTTTCATGTGAGCCTATAAGGCCTAAGGGTGCAAGACTTTTAAAGTCAATGTGTTATGTGCAAGTGATGAGTACACCTATATGTGAACTCTAAGTGTATGTGTATGCTATATGTGCATGGGATAGTTATGGGATAGGAGCATAATGAGTAAATAAATACTAAGTATTAAACTAAATATTATGTTAGAGTTTGAGGAGCTTTAGAAGGACAAAAGGACTACGTATACTAGGAGCAAAGGAACCCCAAGGTGAGTAAACATTGTATTCATTCTACAAGTGTGAGTAAATGCCATGTTCATGTTATAAGTGTGAGCAACATTATGTTGTGTTATAAGAATGTGATATATTGTTATGTAAGCCTTTGCGATCTTTGAAACCTAAATTCCTTTTATCTTAAAATTTAATTAAGTGATTTCTTTGTAAAGCTTGGGTTGCCAAAGGATAATTGGTCTAAAAATATTTTGTTTATCCAATGAAAATTTCTTGTCATTATCACCTTAACTTATATTCTTTCTGGAACTACACTATCATTGTCTTTTGTTCAAAAGTTAAAACACTATTGTTATTGGGATACATGTTATTATTGCCTTATGTGATATTGTTAATTGTGATTACCATTAGTTCTAGCTATGGTACCTTTGACTCTTTATACAGAATCTTCATGCCGATGCAGGTAATCATCGGAACCTGTGCACACGGTCTTAACCCGATGGATAGGGTAGTGTATCCACCTCAGTTAGAAAGGGGCGATTCTAGCCGTGGAGCCTGATCAGCTTCATGCCTTGTAAGTGATAGGAGTTGAAATTTGGTATAAGGCCGCCTCTTCTTAATAAGTTCGAGTGATAAAGTAATAGCCTTCACTCACTATAAGTTATAAGTGTGATTTCTACAAACTTGCTGAATTGAACCCTTGCTACAATGTAACTTGATTCATGAATTATAAATTATGAACTATGTGTATAAGCTATGTGTTTCCTTTTCAAAGGAATATGTGATAATGTATGTGCCTTATCGTTTACTCATTGAGATCATCTATCTCACCCCCTTTTTCCTTGTGTGGTTCCAGGTGAGCAAATGTGAGGAGGTAAGGTGATAGCTCAAGTATTCTACTTCGCTTGGGGGATTCATTGTCCAAGTTATCAATAATACTATGTTATGAAGTCTTGTCATTAGATGCTCCGGGAATGTTGATTGATACTCATTTGAGATATATTATTTTCCTTATGGATTTTATGTGTAATGTTTAATTATAGACTTTCGCAATTAAAGGTATTCATCTAAATGTTTTAAATGAGTTATTATAAGAGGTTTGGTATGATTCTAGGCATGATTTGTTTATGTGTAAGTGGGTTCTACGGGCATGGTTGACCTTATATCTCCCCATGTTCTAAAACCGTCATATCTCTAAGGTTGGAATGTGACAATACCGTGGCACATCTATGGAAGTCAAACAAATATATGACTTCTATTATTTTTAGTAAGTAGAAAGATTTGAGTTTAGTTCAGATATTCATATCAGAGACTGAAATTTTAAAGATAGATGAAAAATGCAATGATATGCGTAATTGATAGCATTTTAGATTGGTAATTTTGTTTGTTGAGTTTATTATGTTATTTTAGTCTATGCATAATATGTATTGTAAATGCAACTCACTAAGATGAAACCTCATGCCACAATATTTTTAACATTTCAAATGAAATGATCAGGATAGTAGAAAGATCAATAGTAAATTTCCATTTTTGCTAGCCTTCACCAATCCAGGAAGTCAATTGATGAACCATTAATTTTTAATGGTTGTTGAATTTTTATTATGAGCCTTGCTATGGGTTTTGGAGGCCTTAAACTTACCCAAATCCTAGCATCGATCTGACCTCCAAAGATGGGTTGTGACACCTTAACTTATAACCTTTAGAGTCTCATAATATAGGTTACACTCCCTTCATTTTCATTAGTTACATTCTCTTCTTCATTGTGATTGAATTCTTTATATTTAATCTAGTTGGAGCCTATGATGATCCTACCTTATAACTAGGGTAGTATGTTGAATCAAAATAATGTGTAAAAAAACATATCGTTCTCCATCTATTTCTTTCTATGTCTGGCTAATTTTCACTAACTGTCCCTAAATTATTGACTAAGTAATATCATGGTCCCTAAACTTCAATTATAATAGTAAACCCCATGAACTTTAATTCTAGTAACAGAGAATCCCCTCACGTCATCTCCCATTAAACACCTTAACAGAATATTGACATGGCATGCCACGTGTAAAATTAAAAAAAGAAAAAAAAACTAGGACATTAAGTTTGAAGAATCAATAAATTTAGTCAGTTGCAAGATTTATCAATAAATTTAGTCAGTTGCAAGATTTAAGAGAGTTTTGAAAGATGAATTAGCTTACCATAAAAGTTTAGCTCGATGAAAAAGATAGAGAGAAAAAGAGAAAGAGAAGTGTTAAAATCCCAATAAAAATTTATTTTGCCATTAGAAATTAATTACCAAGATTTGTTAATATAGCATCCTACGTGTGCATTTTGATGAACTAGCTTTTTTCTTTTTCTTTTTTTTTTCTTTTTGATTTTACATGTGGCATGGCATGTTAACATTCCATTTTGGTAATTAACGGGAGATAATGTAAGGAAATTTTCTGTTACTAAATTTGAAGTTCAAGGACTATAGTGTTACTAAAATTGAAATTTAAGAAGTTTACTATTGCAAATTGAAATTTGGAGATCATGGTATTACTCGGTCAATAATTTAGGGGACTGTTAATGAAAATTAGCCTTCTATGTCTTTCCTCTTCTTTTTTTTTTTTTTTTTTATTTTTCTCTATTTTAGAACATGTTATAAGCACGAAAAATGTTTAGCATTTGATTTTTATTTTTTATTTTTTAGTTCAAGACTTTGAAGTTATTTCTAATGACAACATTCTAGTTCAAGTATTTAAGTAAGTAAATTTCACCTTTTATGCACTCTCTTTTTTGCTTTAACCTAAATCTAAAATAAAATTTTCTATCCTATTTTTTTAATATTTGTTTTTGTATAGATTCTAATATTCTATAATTTTTTTTCTACAAATCCAATCATTCTTTTTTGTGATAATTTTACGGTAGTAAATCTTATAAAAACTTGAGATTTGTGGCACTTGATATCATGAAAAAAATTTCCTATAATAGATACTAGATGCTGAAATCCATCTTAATACTATAGATCTTGGAAACAAAATTAAAGAACAAAATGATCAATTTTTGCAAAGTTGAGCAAAGACAATGATTTTTCTTCATCAGCATCTTGATGAATATTGAAAATTGAATATCTTATTGTGAAAGATCCACTTACCCTTTGGAAAAATTTTTGAAAGAAAGGTATGATCACCAAAAATAGCAATTATTTTAAAATCTCATAATGATTGGATGCACTTATAGTTATAAGATTTTAAAATTGTAAGTGGGTATAATTCTGAACTTTTTAGAATTAGCTTCCAATTGATATTATGTATTTCATACTTTTCATACCTTGAATGTATCCTTACAATAGCAATATCGAAAAACATGTTTTAAAATTATTTTGAATTAATTTGCTAAATCAAAAAACAAGCTGTTAATGAAAAATTATGAAATACGTCGTATTGGTTCTACCCTATTTCCTAAGTGAATGAGGTTATCTATAGTGCAAATTGATGAGGATGTAGTAGGGGCCATGGTCGAGGTCACAGACGTGGTCAAAATTATCATTATGATGATGATTATAATAATAGTTATTCTTATCATAAAAATATTTATCACAATCGAAGTGGCATAAAAGTGAAGAGAAAATTTTAGTATGAGATTAAAAAAAAAAACTAATATGGAAAAAGATTAAGAAAAAAATTCTTGAGTTGTTGAATATCAAAATGAGATTTTAAATAAAGTTGAAAAGTTGCAAATCGATATATTTAGAGTTGCAAATAAGCACTCTGATGATTATAAAATAATTTAAAATACTTATATGTAATTATTATTAAAATTAAGAAACTCATCAGACAAAAAAAAAAAAAAGTTCAAAACCAAAATAGTAAATTTTTAAAAGTTTAGATACTAATGATATAATTGTTGCTCTTTTGAAAGATAATTGCGCGGGACACATGGCTGGTCTAAATTTAACTAAATTGATTTGCTTATTGATTAATATTTGATTAGAATGAAAATAATAAGTTGGATTAGATTTCAATTCATATGCAATAAACACATTGCACTGCATCCATATCAACATATAAATAACAATTATTAGTCTTATTCAATTATAATCGATCGTAAATATTTAAAGTCTCATTTGTTTCGAGAAAAATAATCCCTAAAAAATATTTTACAAAAAAATAATATTTTATTATTTAGTTGCAATATTTAAAATTAGTTAGAAAAATGTTATAATTTGAAATTTATAAAATTATAAAAAATTAAGATTTATAAGAATTTTATATTTTTTTAATTTATTGTTTTTAGGAAAAAAGAAAATAATTCATTAAATGAAAATATAGTATAAAGTAATATACAATATTTTGCATAGTTACATAAATTTGTATCAGGTTTGAAATCAAGCCAAATTACTAAAATTGAAAAAATGATTGAGTTGACAGAATATTTGACTGAACTAATTGGTATAAAACATGCTCTATTTTGTGACAAATTGCCACCTAGGTTGCACAAAAACTTTCGGAATGTCATGTTTCCACATTTTCAAAATGTTTTTTGGCTGAAAACTCACAGAAATTTTCTCAAAACATTTCAGGTACGTTTTAGTAATTTGAAAAAGTTAAAAACTCATTTTCATAAATGGAAACTCATTTCCATAATGAAAAAAAAAAGGTCAGTTCGCCTATGTTAACCTCTAAATAAAAATATCCACTCTCGACTTCATTTTTTCTTTTATATATATATATATATATATATATATATATATATATATATATATATATATATATATATATATATATATATATATGTTTTCAAACCCAACCGAGTCTTCGAACTAGTAAAGGCAGAGGGTTACGAATCTAATGTTGAACTGTGGTTGAACCGAAATTGAATTAAATATATAATAAATATTTATATAGCATATCATAATTAATATTATCTATTAAAAATCATAATAAATAAAATATATTCAGATAAAGTAAATGAATCAATATAAATTTTATTTCATAAATTTATGAAATAAAATTTCAAGTAATATATATATATATATATATATATATATATATATATATATATATATATATATATATATATATATATATATATATATATATATATAAGATTTATTAAATTTTATTAAATTTGTCGGAAGTAACTAAAAAAGAGAAATTTTTTAAAAATTGAATTTCTTTAATTTATAATTTTTATAGAAATATTTCAAAAATATATGAAAAAAGAAATTTGTATAAACTTGTTTTGTTTAAATTTTTGAGTTTTAAAAAAAATTTGTGTACATATATATACACAGACTAACAATGGTATAAAAATAAAGGTCAAAAGTTATGATGATAGGGGCAAATTTGAAAAAAAAAATAGATGGGAGGGCATTTTAGCATTTCCATTCCTCATTTTAAATTAGCACCACAACTACATATATATTTAAAAAATCCTACCAGCCCTCTCTCCTTCAACATCACAGCCCTTTCTCCTCAACCTCTCAACTCTCTCTCAGCCATTTTTTTTGTGAATTTACTGGGTTTTATGGATCATTTTATAGTATATTTCTGTATTTATTTTTTGTGGTAATTAATCAGTTATATAGATGTATGAATTTCAATATATATATATATTTTTTTAATTTTCAAATGTTATTTTGATTATATGATGGTTTTTATGATCTAATTAATCTGAAAAAACCACTCTGGGTCTCCAGGTTACCAAGTACCCAACTAGTTTGTTGGGTTTTTCTCATGGTCTTAAGTAGCCAATTTTTTTTATCTAGCCCGAATTGAACCGGAGATCGGTTTTTGATTTTTTTTTATCCAACCAACCGGTTCAATTTAGATTTGATAACCATGATATACACACACACCCCTCTATTTTTTATATTTATACGTTTCTCTGCATTTTGCCCACATTTCGGTCCTATTTTTAAGAAATTTCAAGTTTCCATCTCTGCGTTTTCTAGTTTATGTTTTCGTTTTCATGCCATCCAGACCCCCCCTATTTGTTTATTTGGTCATTTTATAAGTTTAATGAATCATCCAATTGCCAACTATACTTAAAAAATCTATATAACATTTTTAACACCAACCAAATAATAAAACATCACACACCAACAATAAAAAACTCAAATCACCATACACACCACACCAATTTCAAAATCAACCAAAGAGGATAGATCTATGATTAAGAGCTAAAAAAGAATAGAATCTGAAAATTATTCAAGAAAAAACACAAAAAACACACCAAATCTCAAGATCAGAGAGTATAACAACCAAAATAAACTAAAAAGGGAGTAGATATAGACAAATCAAAACCGAAAAAAGAAGAAAGGACAAAAAAAAGTTGCATGAAAATAATAAAATATAGTGATTGTCGACAAAAGCAATGGTTACCCTTATAATTAATGCGTACATGTTTACATTTGTAATCTTATACACACACATTGAGTTCATAAAGGGATATTAATATCATTATTTCATTAATAAAAAAATGAAATTTTAGCTCCATGTTACTTGATTTTGAGTTTATCACTCAAAAGTTCATAAAAATCAATTTGTATTTTTAACAATTGATAGACGTAAGATGAATGTTTGATGCCTTGAACAGAATGAAATGGGGAAAAATATCCATAGTAGAACCAACATGATTAGATTGAGATTGAAAGTGTCTCACTTCTAGTTTAATTAAACATAAGTCTCCAAGCTGCTGCAAACTCCTAGTGACTTTCTGAGCTTTTGAAACGTAGCCAACTTGAAAGGCTTTGTAAATAAATCTGCCACCTGATCTTCACTTTTGCAATAAATCACATCAATAACTCCTTCCTTTGTAAGCTCCCTCAAATAGTGATATTTTTCATTGTAGTGGATCCCTTTGGCTTGAAATGCAACTCCTCAAGAATTTTCCTAAGCCATATAGCCTGACAGGCATAGGCCGTTGCAGCAACAAATTCAGCCTCTGTAGTTGACAAAGTGACAATGGACTGCTCCTTTGATGACCACGAAACTGCTGCTGAACTGAACATGAAAGCATAACCTGAGGTACTTTTGCGATCATCTACATCTTCAGCATAGTCACTGTCAGTAAATCCAACCAAATCTGAGATATTTCCCTTCTTATAAAATAATCCAAAATTAGCAGTCCCCTTTAAACACCGTAGGATCCTCTTGGCAGCAAGAACATGTTCTCTTGGATTCTCCATGTACCCGCTAATTAGATTTACAGCACGCATAATATCCAGTCTTGTTGCTGTCAAATACATCAAGCTTCCTACAATTTGTTTGTAGAAAGTGCCATCAATCTTCTTTCCTTCAGGATTTTTCATAAGCTTCATTCCAACTTCTAATAGTGTGGTAACAGGATTGCAATTGCTCATATGAACCTGTCTAACATGTCTCCACATTTTTTTTTTTTGAGAAATAAATATTCCACCAGCAGATTGCACTGCTTCAAAGCCAAGAAAGTAATGCATCATGCCAAGTTCAGACATTTCAAATTCAAGCATCATGGATTTCTTAAAATTATCAAACATGGCACTATCATTTCCAGTGTAAATTAAGTCATCCACATATAAACACACAACGAGCATTTTTCCTACTCCGTCAGTTTTAACAAAAAGTGTGTTCATATGGACATTTTTTAAAACCCTCCTTTCTTTAAAAAATAATCCTCAATTCAACTATACCAAGCCCGTGGGACTTGCTTTAACCCATATAAAGCTTTCTTTAATTTATAGACTTTATGCTCATTCCCAGTTTGAATATAATCAGGAGGTTGATCAATAAATACCTCTTTTAGTTCTCCATGCAAGAAAGCTGATTTTACATCCAATTGGTAGATAGGCCAAGAATTTTGAGCTGCCAATGCAATCACCAATCTAATTGTATCATGTCTTGCAACAGGAGCAAAAACCTCTTTGTAGTCCACACCAAATTCTTGTTTGTAGCCTTTAGCCACCCCAAGCATGCTTTGTGCTTCGCAACTGCACCATTCTCCTTCAACTTGGTCTTGTACACCCACTTCACATCAATGCTCTTTTGTCCCTTTGGAAGATCTGTCAACTCCCAAGTGTTGTTTTTTTTAATGGATTCAATTTCAATATCCATTGTTTTTCTCCACTTCGCCTCCTTGACAGCATCTTCAAATGCTACAGGGTCACAGTCTGAAAAAAGAGCAAAATGGGTAAGTGGAGGAAATATTTTCAAGTACATCATAATCATCCATCCATGCAGGTCTCCTTCTAACTCGTTGAGGTCGTTGCCCATCACCGGCTTCAATTGTAGCTGGGCTAGGAGGATTTTCTGGAAATGGTTGTTGCTCGTTTTCAATTGGTTGTGAATTATCATCAAAGGGCTGCTACAGCCTTTTATCTTCATTTTCCCCATCAAAATTTGCTGCAATTTGTTGTTTATACTGGTCTTCCCAAGTCCAGAATGCTTCTTCATCAAAAATCACATCACGACTAATGCATATTTTCTTGGTGACAGGATTGTATAATTTGTACGCCTTGGACTGTTCACTAACACCAAGAAATACACATTTTTCTCTCATCCTCAAGCTTTCTTCTCTTTTGATCTGGAACATGGGTATAAGCTATGCATCCAAAAATTATGAAATGCTCGACACTTGGTTTTTGTCCACTCCAAGCTTCTTTGGGTGTCATATTTTGAACAGCAAATGTGAGACTTCTGTTCAAAATATGGATACTCTAATTGACTGCTTCAGGCCAAAAACTTTTAGGAACTCCACTTTTTGACAAAATGCTTCGCACTATATTCAAGATTGTGTGATCCTTCCTCTCGTACTGAGGTGATTAAGCTACTGTAAGTTGCCTCTTGATTCCATAAGTTTCACAAAAACTTGCAAATTCTTGTCAGTTGTATTCTCCACCACGATCAGTGTGAAGTATTTTGATTGAGTTTCCACTTTCTTTCTCAACATTCACTTTGAAATTTTTAAAGACTGCAAAAGCTTCGGATTTCTCCTGCAAGAAATACACCCACATCTTTCGACTAAAATCATCAATGAAGGTGATTATGTATCTTTTACCTCCATTAGATGATGGATTAATTGGCCCGCAAATGTCTGAACGAACAAGCTCCAATTGTTTCTTTGCTCTGCAAGATTTTCCTTGTGGAAATTGATTACGGTGTTGTTCGCTAACAACACAATCTTCACAAACTTCTAAAGGAACTGCAATTGAAGGAAGACCAATGACCATATTTTTCTGCTGTAGAGTTTTTAACCCACCAAAATTTAGGTGAACGTAGTGAAAATGCCATAGCCATGCTGCATCTTTCACTTTTGCTGAGAAGCATGAATGAGTGATGTTGTGCAGATAGAGTGGAAACAATCTATTAGCTGCCATTTTGGCTTGTGCAATTAAGCCCAAGTTTGCATCTAGAATTTTGCAGACTCCACCTTTAATGGAGATTTCATAACCCTTTTCTTGGAACTGACCAATGCTGAGCAAATTTGATTTTAAATCTGGAGCAAAGAAAACATCAGAGATAGTTGCATTAGCTCTTCCATTTGTTTTGATGGTTACCTTTCCTATTCCCATAATTGAAATTCTGGAATTGTCACCAAACTTCACACTATCACGATATGATTCATCCAAATCTGAGAATACAGACTTGTCCCAGCTCATATGATTGCTACAACCCGTGTCCAGATACCACTGATTTTTATCGGTCCCTTCCTTTGCATGACAAAACCATCAGCAGTGATACTTCTTCTTCGTCCTTCTCTGCAAAGTTATATCTTTCCCTTTGATGTTTATTTAAATTTGTACAGCATTCTGAGCGATAATGGCCATACCTGTAAAACATTCAACCTTTGATTTATCTGCATGCTTGTGTCTGTGTCCAGCTGAAACTTGAGCATCAAACTCTTCCATTTTCCCTGAGCCTCATCACCCTTTCTCTGGTGTGGATTCCTGCCTTTCCATCCTCCTTTTCCATGTCCTCTTGAATTTATTGTTGCCTGCAATGCTCGTTCTTCACTGTCTTGCTGAATTATCTTCTGCTCATGAACTAGGAAGGAATTTTGCAATTCATCTATTGAAAGAGTATCAATGTCTTTAGACTCTTCAATAGAACAAATCACAAAATTAAATTTGGGCGTCATCGAATGAAGGATCTTTTCAACAATGGTGACATCCTGTAGCCTCTCTCCATGATTCCGCATCTTATTTGCTGTTGCTGTTACCCTTGAAAAATACTCTGAAACTGATTCTCCTGGCTTCATTTGGAGAACTTCAAACTCTCTATGAAGACCTTGGAGTTGTACATCCTTTGCCTTTGCATTCCCTTGATACTTCTTTTTCATAAAGTCCCAAATCTGCTTGGAGGTATCCTTGCAAAGGATTGTTTCCAGAATCGAGCGATCAATGGCTTGAAAAAGGTAATTTTTTGCCTTCAAATCTTTTAGCTTTTCTGCTTCCTGTTCTGTCTTTTGTGCATCTGTCAAAGGAACTCCAGCTTCTGCCTCTAGTGTGCCACCTTCAACAACTTGCCAATATTCTTTGGACCTTAGGAAATTCTCCATAAGCATGTCCAATGATCATAATGACCATCGAAGCGTGGGATTGCAGGTTGAACAAAGTTTTCAGAAGCCATCAAATTTGCTGCTGCAATGAAGAAAAGCTATGGCTGCTGCACTCTTCTTTTCTTCTCACTCTTGTGGCTCTGATACCACTCGTTAAAAAATGAAAGACAAGACAAAATTATATAGACTGAAATTTTGCTACTACAGAGATATCTTTATCAAATAAAGGAGGCCTTTAAATAGGCAAGATACAACAGAAAACTCAAGAAAAATAGGCACCACAACTGGAAAATAGGAACTGAATATCACTAAAAAAAGAACTCCTGTAGACTTGGTAAATGAACAAGTCCACTAAACAACATATCAACAAAAACAGGAAATAGGAAAACAACTTAAAAAATATCAGTTTATTCAAGAGAGATTTGCTATAAGACATGCACTTAATACAAGTATACTGCATTTTATTGAACCTTTTACTTGTATATATACATATATATTCATTTGTATTCAAGTACAAATAAATTGACCTCACTTTATACAGTACAACATTCAGATGTTCTCTTACAAACATAAAAGCAAAAAATTTGAAATCTGTAGTCTCTATGTATCAAAGAAAATAATCACCTAAAATTCAGCAGTCTCAACTATGGCACCTGTGTGATTGAACCCACATGACACTTGCAATGCCTTCATATTCTTTTCGAAGGGGACCATGGTAGGCTTCGCATAGTCAACATCATTCCCATGACCCTGTATGCAGCATAACTCATAAATATCAAAACATAACATATTTATGAAGCATTGATTGATAAGCAAGCAGAGTGATATTGCAGATTGATGTTCAGAGAACGATCAAACATTATTTTGGGAAAATTTATTGAAGGAAAAGTGACATTGATCATAAATGATTAAATTAGTAACATAATCAAACATCAGATAGTAACAAATTGGACAATTTTATGGTACACAGGAAATGGAACCGAACCAATTGTCCACCAGAAGAATGTCCATCTTCAGAAAATGTTCCGTTAGAGCCTCCCCAACCCCAAGTGTAGATTCTGCCCTCTGAATGTCAATAATAAACTCAGTATTAGCAAGCAAATATTTCTGCATTATGTAATAAAAAGAGCATGCCACAATATGGAACACTGATACTATATGAAAACATCATTCAATAGAACAAAATGGCAAAAAAAAAAAAAAAATCTAAAATGTTGCTAAAGCTAGGAGTTCTCTTCTCTTCTCCATAGCCCTTTGCATTGTATGATAAAATCAACTTAAGGTTGGTAAGTCTTGCAACCAAATCAATATGTTGAAGAAGCACAAATACGGTTGCCAGTACAGAACAATATGGAAATGACAGATAGAACAATTTTAAAAAACCTAGAACATAAGACTGCAAAGGACATCTCAATACAGATATACTTTTTATATACAAAATTAAGTTCTCACCAGAAAATAAAATGTAGGAATCAATAACTTCAAAATGTAAAATAACCAACACGTGATGCCAAATAATAAAAGAGCATATTTTAGAGAAGATTTTATAACAAAGGAAAAGAAAATCATCACATCATTAAAATTTAAAATGAACTATTAACTAATGCCTTTTCACCCTTCTGTGTGTATATATTTGACCTAATTACTCTGATATTTCCATTTGTGCATAGCTTTTTATGGTACAAAGAACATCACATCTATGCTTCACGGGTATTTACTTGAGCAATTTAAGAGGATTGCTCTGTAGATTATGTGAACGAATCAATCAACATACTGACACAAATTTTGGCAGCATAAATAAAGGTTCGAGCTCAATACGCCTGAAATTGGATACCTAATCATGGATTTTGAAGAAATTAGTGGTGATTAAAACTAAGGCTATAGTATCATGTTCTGGGCATGATTTTAAATATTGGCCGATATGTTATGTATCAGATTTTTAGCCTATCGATGTGATATTTTCTGATTTGATTTTAAAAGAAATAGCTAGTTATGAACAGGTAAAAATAGCTACTTTAGCTTTAGAGAAGCACAAATTTCTAGGAATGGCAAAGGGTTGGGTTTCACAAAACCAGAATCTAACTTGATTAAAAATTACATCACCCAAACTGACACCCAGCCCATATCAAGTCAAGTCAGATATTTCAATGGATTGATCAGATATTGAATTGGGCAGGTCAAGTGTTTAATGTTTTGCATTCTCTATTCTTTTTCTGTTTAAAAAAAAAAAAGAGGAATTCTTTATATTTTTTATACACATATGATGATATTTATGTTTTCTATTTAATATATTCATATTTGATATGGTAAAATAATTTAATAAATTATAATATTTGTAATAAAAACAAACAAACAAACAAACAATATATATATATATATATATATATATATATATATATATATATATATACATATATATATATATATATATATATAAAATTGGGTCAGGTTTGGGTAGAGTTTCCCCATTAGCCAAACCTGACTCGAGCCATATTTTTAAAACCTATACCCGATCCATTAATAAATGGATCAGGTAAAACTCAACCCATTAGGATCAGATATCCAACAAGTTGGTCAAAATTGCTATCACTACAAATTTCTCCTAACTTGTTCACTCCATTTTCAACCTTGGATTTTCTGACAGGAATATATCCCACCAAGACACCCACTTAATCAAAAAGTGAGCTCAACATGGAACTAATAACTTTAGAGGTTAAAGTCTTCCAGTTAGGACATTGACAACCCATTTAGATACTTAGAACTTGTGTATTAGTGGTTCCATTTCCAGAACCTGTGTATTAAACTCTTTCTTTGTGTTCTCTCTGCTCTATCATTCCCTAGACTTTCAAACACAAGATTACTCTTGTTATATGGTAAAGGACTTTAAAAAATTGAAGGTGGTACGTAAACAGGGCCAAATAGCATATAGAATCATTACAACCTTGAACCCAGTGGGATCCAACACCAGCTATATGAAAGAATATTATAATACGGGATACAGGATATAAAAGTGAAATTTGTGTAGCAATGAGATGTAACAGCAATAAATTACATACATCAGCATAACATGGTTGGACAGCAAACAAATAAATAGGCCATGTCTTCTGGACTTAAAGTCCATAATTTGAAAATCTGTGAGCAATTAATTTTTGAGACAGCTCTCAGCATCTACTACCACGCAAGTAATTCAAATAATTCAAACATGAAATGATAGGTCACATTCAAATTTCAAATAAAAACATATACTTACCAGAAATTGCTGCTGTATGCTTCCAACCACAGGAAACCTGTTTGTTAATGCATATTGTCAAACATAAAAGCAGAAAAGGATCTGATGCAAAAGAATGCATGTTAATCAAGCTATCACAATTTAAATACCAACATGTTATTCTACACTTCAAACTGCGAGAAAGCTATTACTCAAATGCTCAAGTACACTTAATTCATCATCACTAAACTTATCACTAATGTACAAAATTATCGTTAAACTCAATATATTTACTTAGAAATTAATCGAACCTTGCTGAGAAATGCAAGGGTAGAGAACACGACACAGGATGGGTTGGAGGGCTGGTTATCAAGAGTGAATTTCAGGTTTGTGTATATATATATTCTAAATTCTAAATTAGAAAAGATTATTTGATATAAAACATAAAAGATTAGATTATTTATTATTTAAATCATAAAAAATTATCTGATTTTAAAAATGATTTCTAAAAATTTATAAAGGATTAAATTTAAATTAATTAATAATTAAATTAAAAAAATAATTTAGTAAGAGGGACAGAGGAAGCTAGGTTAGCCGAAAGATGATTATCGGTTCAAGGACGCACGGTGTCCCTGCTTTTTCAGGGTAAGAAGGGGTAGAGAAAATGCCTTGAGCCAATGTTTGAGTACCAGGCACTACAGCACTGAAGTGAACCATGCCATACTCCCAAGAAAAGCTCGAACAACCTTCAACAAAAGGATACCTGAAGCCGAGACAGTTGGGTAGATGGAGAATACCTAGGGGCACGAGACAACTCTCTAACTCGGCAAAATAGCCCCGTAACTTTGAGAGAATGGATGCCTCCTCATAAACGGTGACTATTTACCAAAAACACAGGTCGCATCAAAGTCGTAAGACCATGTATGGGGGCTGACACCTGCCCAGTGCCGGAAGGGCAAGTTAGTGACCTGGTGATAGGGGAACTGACGACCGAAGCCCCCGTAAACAGTAATTGTGAATAGTAAACTAAAACAGTAATATGAATAGAAAATTAACAGAAAATAGTTTTATACCTAAATTTACTTAGGAATCACACCTAAGCTCCCATGGCATCACACCTAGGGTTGAATTGCATCACCTAGGGTTGGTTTTTTAATTCAATAACAAAACTGAATTGAAAGGATTACAACACTAAGTATTTATAGACTCGACCAACCCCAGTCCTTCAAGTAAAGGACCTCAAAACTAGTTTGGACACCTAAAATAAACTAAAAGAAATAAATTCTTTCTAAACAAAGACTCCAAAATAATAAGACATTAAAATAAACATAAAGAGACCTAAAGAAATAGGGAAAGATTTTCCAACAAAGCTGGAAACTACAAAACTGTCCTCACTACCTAAAGTAATGGACCAGCATCTGCATTATATAAATATACCTATAATCATAATTCTAAAGGGGCTGAAATCACTTTATAATTTCTCCAATAAATCCTATATTAAATCTAGCTCGTAATTCTAAGCTCAAGTCCTCGAATTTGAAGTTTCTTGTCTTCGTATTCTCTGTCAGAACACTCAGAAACAGAGCAAATACACAGAGACAGATTCTGTATTTGAACCTGGCAGGAGCAGGCCTTTCATGGTAATTTAATACATACTATCTGCTTAACCCAACTGGTTGGCTGACTGCAACAGCAAGCTTCTATAACAGGAAACAAAAATCTGAGCATTCCAATCAATCTTAATTAACATATTGACCATGTCATTGGAGCTTTATTATGGACAATTAGGTGATACGGATGCCAGCATTTTTTTGTGCTATTTTTTACACAAAAGAGTGTCACTTCGGCATAACTCTCTCCTCCTTATTGACCCAATCTCATTCTCCCTCCTTTTCACACTGCTTCTCAACTCATGAACTTGAACTAATTACTCTTCCTCATAATTATTAAATGCACAAGACACATCAAAGCAAAAAGGGGTCATAGAGTCTAGGCACAAGGCACAAAGCACAGGCATGCACTGGAGAGACACGAGGCACAAGGTATAAAAAGAGACACCTGATGATATAAAACAATTAAAATTAAACCATCAATAATTTTGATATCCAAACAAAACTATAAGTATGTACACTCCACTAAATTGGAATAATTTGTAAACCTAATAGAGTCAAAAATTTGATTTGGGAAACAATTGGAATTGAATAACGTGCATTTCAGGTTTCATGATAGCCATAAAAGGGTGGTTAGAAAGTTATTTGTATATTTTACATATATGGTAATCATCCTAAAATTTGGATTCAGGTATATGATTCATCCCAATCAATTGGTTGACAAGGAAAATTCAATTTCATACAAATTTACTTGCCAAGCTACACGAAAGAGATTTCCAGAAGTCCACAGAAAAATTATTGCTTGTGCAAGTAATCCTAAGGTTTGCCCAACCAATTAGTTGACTAGGGTAAGATTGAATATTGTAAATATTAGTAATCATACTAAAATTTAGGAGAACTGGAGGCATGATTTGCCAAAATGAATTGCCATAATTTGACAATTTCGTTCCTTTTTTAATCATAAAGTAAAGAAGCAGCAAAGGCAAGTGCCTCAATAACATATTCCACCTCTCAAGGTTTGAGGTGTGAGGACAACCATGCTCTTCCTCCTCCTACACCTACACTCCTTGCCATACCACCATGGCCACAAGTTGAGAGAGAGGGGCTAAAGGTTTCTTTTGCTGGTCTTGGTCTTCCTTAGAGAGGGGGAAAATAGGATAAGAGAGGGCATCATGCAAAGAGAAAAGAGAACAAAATTGGGTTAGTGGGAAAGAGAGAGTGAGGAAGTTGCAACACATTACTGTGTCAACAAACATTAAGGGCTCATTTGGGATTGTGGTTTGAAAGCCAAAAAAGCTGGTTATGTGAGCGTTCTAAATTGGGACACTCAAAATCTTGGTTTTGAAAAACATGAGTTTTGCTGTTTTTATAAAAAGTTCAGTGAACATGACCAGGCAGCAGCTTTCAACTTTTTAGGTACAAAAATGCCCTTAATGAATTGCCATTATTACAATTAAACCACCATAAAGCATCTCTTTCTCCTCTTTCCTATTCTCTTTCTCCTACCCTAACTACATAATCTAAATTTCTGCCACTTTCAAGACAGCCCAAAGCTTTTTAAGGCTGTTTTTTATCTTGTGAGAATTGGGTCTCTCATTTCATGATATAAGAGCTGTCTCTCCCATTTTCATGGCAGTGGCCATTTTATGCCAATTAATGCAGCTGCATATGGGATTTTTGTGTGCTATGATTTATGTACTTGGAGAGCTGCTTCTAGGATGTATGCTAGTTCTAAGATTTTGCAGTTGCAGATGATTTCTTCAATTCTTATTTTGTGTTTGGTTCATGAGAAAACCAAGAAACACAAGGAAAGATGCAAAAAGGTGTTTTCTTTTAATGGAATTGAGAATAGCAAAAGAAATCTGCTCAAAGGAGACAATGAAAAAATTTTAAAACTCAAGCTTTGCTATCGAAATTTCAGATGAAAAGAAATTTACAGGATTTTTTAGAAAATTTGTCCCCTAAAATTCTGAAATTTTGTTACATAAAAAAAAAAGTAAATAAATAATATTTTCTACGTTCAATCAAACTAAATTGCAGAACTTAGGCTAAATAAATACCTTTACATATAATTAGACAAAGGGAAAAATTCTCATTTTCCATAGCAAAATAAATTAAAATAAGGTGTTAATTTATTTAAGCCCTTTTGTACACTCATTTCAGGAGCTTAAATAAGAGGTAAAAATACATTCTTACTCTTTTTTTTTAAAAAAAAAAAAAAAAAAAAAAAAAAAAAGAGGTCATCAAAGTAATTAGCATGTCCTTTTTGATCATTTTAGTTAGAACAACTATATAAATTGCAATTTTAGTCAAACCAAAAGCACAGTATTCAGCCTCACGTGGCTGAAAGTAAGCCAAAAGAAAAACTCTTCTTTTTTTTTTTTTTTTTTTTCCACAGCAGTATTATCAAAAGACAAACAGCTTTAGTAAACTGTTGTTTTACATTCAGGCTCAGCTATTTTGGAAACAACAGCAGAATCAGACAACAATGCCAAACATGCCCTAGGAAGAAAAAAAATCAGATGTTGACACCAATTTGAAGTGGAAAATCAGCGAAAATTAAGCCTGAACAGCAATGTTGATATCTTAATTAATGTTCTAGGATTGTTAAGCAATAAATTGAAGTTTAGGAGACATTTTTGTGCATTAGTAATAAGTTTATTGAATAATGCTCATATTGTTGACTTGACCTCGTTTTCCCTCTTTTTCCTCCCATCCTTTATTCTACTTGTCATGTCAAAAGCAAAATATAGGTGCTAAAAAAGAGTACCAACCAAAGGAACATCATAGGCCCTTGACAAATCACATGTGTGCAATTGAGCCCTCATTGTTATTTTGTTCAACTGGATATATAATATTTGTTTTCTAACAAGTTGTACCCTCTTGATAATAAAAATAATATTTAAATTTATTTTTTAAAAAGAATAAAATAATAACTTTTTTGTCTTGTCAGCAAGATATATATTATTTTCATTTTTAGAGGGCTCAATTGATCATAAAATAAAAGCATTTTGTATCCAATTGAACAAAACCAAAAAAAAAAAAAAAAAAGAAGGCTCACTTGCACATTTAACTGATTTACTAGAGCCTCTATGCTTGTTTAATAAGCCATAATATTATGTGCAAACCTTGTTAGCACGAGATCTCAAAAGATGGCCCTGAACTCTTTCTGGTGAATAAAAGGCATGGGTAGAACTGATCAAAAAACAAAAGGCATTAGAAAATGTACAAATTAAAGCTCTTTAAGCCAAAGATGAAGTCCTTATGTAGATACCCAAGACCAAGGCAGCCATTTTCATTGAAGCCCCATGCAAAAAGTTCCCCAACACCTATAGAAAAATAAGTAAAACAGGAAAGGATAAAAAAAAGGCACCTTGATTAAGTGAGTTATCATAATAAATGGCACACATGAGAATGAGTAGACATATAACAAAGAGAGAGAGAAGTTGACGCTACACAGATTGCAGGTTTTGTCTACTAAGTCTAGTTTGAGTACATCTGAAAGCCAATTAAACATAGAAGCTCAAACAAATAATAGAGACTAACTTTTGGTGGCTGAAATTTCTAATTATTTGAATATTTTCATATTTGATTGCTGGTACAAGAATTATGGTTCAATTTCATTTTTGCTTTTTATATCATAAGGAATTCGAACAACTGCCTCAAATACAGTATCCGGAAGTACTACTTGTGGAACCTCAATATCCACGGGTTTATTAGCTAAATGACAATCGGCACGTACAACACGGCTAGCAGCTTCAAGTGGATTTTCATAACCCTGCTTCCAACAAGATAGTGTTAAGCATATAGTTCGTTCTTGTTTTTCTTTGTCAGCTTCCATTGTAAAACACGCATCCCAATTCAATGCTTTTGCATAAGTGAGAGTACGAGTAGTGAGTCCACAAATCACATTCCATATCTTTTTAGCTAAAGCTTATCCAAGTAGCTTTTTACGGCTTCAATTTTCTTAGCCACTAGTGACCGGCTTTCGTAAAAGCACCTTTGGGTGATGGTTTTTCGATCCTAGATCCCACTTGAATCAAGATAGCTAACAATTTAGAAACATGAAAGATTGAATTCTAAGCTCACACTCAGAAGTACTTAAGTATCATATTCAAGGTTTCCTTAGGCATCATACCTAGGGTTGAATTGAAAAGAACAATTCAAATATGTGTATGTGATACAATGAGTATTTATAGAGTTTTTGTTTTACAATGAGTATTTACAGATCCAAAGTAACCCAAAACCTTTATGACCTTGGACTCCAAAAATCAGTCATAATCTTCTACAGATTTGGAATCCTAAAAATAATATAAGAACTAATGTTATCTTAAACCAATAAGGAAACCAATGTTATGTTAAACCACCAAGGACTTCGGACTCAAAATTAAACTTCAAAATAAAGTGGGAAAAAAAAAAAGAATCAACACAGTATATTCCAACAAGTTGACAATTACAAAAATCCGTTGAAGACTTTTTTAGACCAATAGCTAAATAAGACTCTAAAAGAATTGGAGTACATATCTAAACAAATCCTATATTAGATCTAAACCATAATTCTAAATTTCTCAAATCATTAATCTTGTTTTTGCTAGATGTTCTTGTTTTATGCACCATTGTCCCTTGGTTAAAGAAAATTCAACCTCAAATAACAAAATTCTTATTGCCTTAAACTGCATCATGCAATCTAAAGAAACATAACTACTAGAATTTTATTGATTAGAAACTGAATTACTACATATTAAAAACATGAGTATTTATAGCCTCAAAGTAACCGTAATGATTTAAGACATTTAACTCCAAAACTAATCATAATCCTTAGGATTTGGCGTCCCAAATGAAACTAAAACCATTAAAATTTCAAAGTAGAAACTCAAAAATAAACTCTAAAGATATGTGGCCAAGGATTTGGGTAAGTTGTAATATTTCCTTAAAATAGAGGTTGCTAGATCAAAAGTGAAATCTTTATTTCTCAAAGGAAAATGTATTTTATATCTCCTTGAAGAAATTGGTATGTAAACCTATAGACTTTCCCGTTGAAGCTAATCACAAATTACAAGCAGGGGGTGGTTAGTCAATTGATTTAGGCCGATATCAAAGGCTGGTTGGGAGATTGATTTATCTCTCACACGCCATGCCATACATAGCTTATGTTGTAAGTTTGGTAAGTCAATATATGCATGATTCCCATCTAGAAGTTGTTTTCCACATTTTAAGATACCTGAAATCTGCACTAGGAAAGGAAAGGGACTACTCTTCTCTAAGCATGGTCACCAAAAAGTAGAAGCTTTTATAGGAGGTCAATATCTGGTTATTGCACATTTGTAGGGGTAATTTAGTTATTGAGAGAAGCAAAAAACAGACTATGGTAACATGTTTAAGTGCAGAGGCAAAATGTAGAGCTATGGTCTAATGCATGTGTGAATTATTATGGCTTCAAAAATTAATGCAGGAAGTAGTTAACATGAAAAAATATGTCCTTATACTATGATAACAAAGTTGCTATTAGCATTGCTCTCAATCCAATTCAGCATGATAGAACAAAATACATTGAGATTGATCAACAATTCATTAAGGAAAAGATAAATTGTGGGATTTTAGATATTTCTCATGTATCTTCAGACAACCAGCTAGCTGACATTTTCACTAAAGTACTTGGTAGTGAATCCTTTCATGTTTTGGTTTGCAAGAGGGGCATACAATGTATCTATGCACCATATTAAGACAATTGTGTAATACAAGGTCTTGTGAGCTATGTTTAGTGTATTCCCATTTTAGGTGAATTCCTATAATAGTGTCTACTTTATAGCTTATATTTATGCCATAGTTATTTTTTCCTATTTTAGTTATTTTAGGTTTCTTATATATATTAAGCAAGGTTGTAAATCACAGAAATATATGAAAGTTATTTTTCTCTTCTCTTTCTTTCTCTCGTCTCTATCGTTTTTATAACACAATCACTTGCATCTATTTGGAGGAATAAAATTAGGATCTCTAACACCACACTACTCTTTGTGCTAAATTCCATTTTTGTAACAAAACATCAATTTGTGTCACTAACATCAATAAATTATTTAATTATCCCAATTAACCAACTTTGATAAACAATAATCATAGAGCTAACAAAAACAAAGATGTAAAAAAAAATCTCACTCTCTCTCTTGTAACAAAACATCAATTTGTGTCACTAACATCAATAAATTATTTAATTATCCCAATTAACCAACTTTGATAAACAATAATCATAGAGCTAACAAAAACAAAGATGTAAAAAAAAATCTCACTCTCTCTCTCTCTCCCCCTTCCTTTGACTTCCTTTGTTTGAATTAAGAATTTTTAACTCTGAAAAACTAGATTTTTTCTCATCTCTCTGCTATTCATCTTGTCTCTCCATTAGCTAGAAGAACTCTCCTTCAATTATATTTAACTAGCAAGTGATACATTTATTTGAATATTTCTGTCTTTATTAAATTAGTTGTAGCTTTCAAGATTCAACTTTGCTAGAATGACTGGTTGGATGCCTTTAGGATTGGTGTAATATTAAGTCTTATTTAAATCTTTAATTATCCAAGAAAAGAATTGACCCTTTATATCTGTCTGGTTCATTGAAAAGACGGTCTCAACATTTTTTTCTGTCCTTGGTGTGCACAGAAGAATTAGCTGGAGGAAAATAAAATAAAATAAAATAATTCCTCAAGTTAACAAGAAAACTAGGCCATTTATAAAGAAATCACTTTTATGTTTTCAAGGTGAGGGGACAAGAAAATATGAAGTCATTCTCAATATATTTATGAACTAATAAAAAAGGAACTTAAAAAAACACATCATCAAATACTCACTAGTCTATCAACCACCAGTAATATCTATTGGCCACCTCCTATTGTTGTTCAGCATCATTGGTCTCTAGCAACTAGAAATTACTATTTTATGGATTATTTTGCTCCCATTCAACTATAAATGGAAAATTATGGAGCCCTTATTACTGAAAATAATTTAATGGTCTTTTTATTGAAAGAAAATATAGCTTTTTCCAATGTATAACGAAATATAGTTTCCAATTAATTTTTAAAGTTCTAACCAAACAATGGCTAATTATTCGTTTATCCAAAAACAAAATTAATTTGCATGTACAAACGAGTTATTTTTTCCCAAACAAACAAAATTTTTATAGGATTAGAACTAGTTTTCACATTCTATTGTCTTGAAAATTTATGACTATTTTGAGTTTTAAAACACCTAGGCTTGTAATGCCTTGTAATTTGTTTGTAATTGAGCAAAATTCCCAACTACTGTTGCTATAATATATTTTCTGATACAATTCAACCTTAAGCACAATAACTATGCAACCTTGATCTTCATAACTGAGGAATCCTACTTGAGAAACTAAAAGTATTTTTAAATTTAAAAACTAAGTTTCACATTGTCATATATGTATAATAGTCCGTCACGACAAGTAGTCATGACAAGTACTAAAAGCAAAACAAGCACACACAATCTACATAACTAATCTACTCATGTTTCTTGCATGAACAATCCTAAGTAGCAAAATAAAAGTTATTTGGAATCACCTTTTTAGTATTTTTGATAAGCAATAGGTATGTTGAAAGTCTTCAGAAACTTTTGTTGGTTTTTAAATAAAAAGAATTTGGAGATACAAAAGATGCAGAGTACTAGTCACCAGCAAGGCTGCAACCCAACCCAACATGCAAATTTTCAGGTTGATTCAAATCCAGGTCATTTCAAATTTTAAAGGGTTCAAGCAAGTTTTGACCCTCTCTTTTGAGCAGGTTCTGCTTGAATATTCGAGTTGGGTTAAAAATTTCCACCTCCATTCATTGACATTGCGACCTTCCCCGATCTTTGCCTATAGATCTTAAGTCACTTATGACATGATATGCATGCATATGCAAATAGCCATATACATACAAAAATTTAAATTTAATATAAAAAGTTTAAAGAAATGGACAAATTACTTGTGATTACACATGTGTGATATCCACCACATGCAACTTCTTCAGAACATGGCAAATCGTATATGATAGATGGTGTTGCTGCATCCTTTACGTCCCCAAAACCCTAGGTTCATTAAATCAAAGTTATTAGAAGCTAATATCTTTCTTTTTTCCAAACTAAAGAAAAACAATGTTTCTAATTTGAAGTAGAGGGAAGTATTTAATGCTAACACGGGGAGGTATCCCCTTGTACCCCCTCTGTTTACACTCCATCATTCATAGTCCGGACTTAGGGTCTTCGTTTGTTTCATGGAAAATATTATCCAATGAAACAGTTATGTATGAGAAAATTTGTCAATAGAATATGTTTTCCAATCAAAAGAAAATTGTTACATTTTAAGAAAGTCAATTATTTAATCATTCCATCCAAATTTAAGTAATTAATTGTTAATTACAAAGGAAAGGACAAAAATTTTCTCTATATAGCAATTGAGAGAATTTTGCTGGATTTGAAAGACTCATGCTTTCATGATCATGTCGTTTGCCAATGGGTCATCGCTTTCCAAAATCCTCCTATATAACATTTGAGGGAGAATTTTGCTAATATATATATATATATATATATATATATATATATATATATATATATATATATATATATATATATATATATATATATATATATATATATATTATTACTTTCCCCTATAATTAACTGTCAAGATCACTAAATTCCAAACAAAATGACTAAATAGTTGATGTTCAAATCTTAGGGACCAAATAATGTAGTTTTTGAAAAAAGAGACTGACTAGTAAATTAAGAAAAATTTCAGGGGATAATAGTAATTTACCCTAATGTTTTTTATGCAATTTCTTGCCTATTCACTAAATGAAAACAAAAATACAAACATAAATTCAATTCTCTATGTCACATAAATTCATGTTCTCTATTTCATTGAAAAGAATTTTTCTTTTCAATCTATTATAAACAATAAAGAACTTTTTTCTACTCAATTTTCAGTGTTACTAGTCATATTTTCAGAAATGTTTCCAATAAATATTTATGAACTTAAAGGGATAATTCCAAAAAATGCTAATTATGAACTTACCATTTTATTTGCAGCTTTTTCACCAAAAATAAAAACAGAACCATTTGCTACAAAATCCAAAAATTTAAACAAATAGCAATTTTAGCAATAAATCTACAATAACAATTAGCTCTAAAAAACACAATGGAAGACCATTAACTAGAAGAAAGCTCAACACTTGCCATCAATGCACACTGAATGAAGCAAACCAGCTGCAACAGTTTTAACCTAACAAGCCACAAAGCCAAGAAACAACAGTTATTTATGAACATAGACTTCCATTTCAGAGAGAACACAATCAATCAAGAATTGAAAGTTTAAAAACTATCAATACCTGAACTCCCTCAAGTCTCTTTATACGCCTCGGTGTATACTCACTGCAAAGGGAATATAAAATCATACAAACTAAACAAGACAGGAAAAAGAAAAAGGACATTCATGGCTAGCTAGCATAAAAGAATAATAGAAAATCCAAAATCAAATACCTTTACTCGCTATTATCCTCACGCACATCCAAAACACCCTGTCTATGTGTAAGTGTGTATTTTGGAGTGTGCGTGTTGGGAAGCAACAAGAGACAACAATGTAAGTTGCTCAAACTATACCGATCAACCACAGGAATGCATAATTAATCTATTTAACTAATCAAGTCCAAAGCAAAGTTCTATGTCCTCTTAACTAGATAGTGAAGTAATAATTACAACTTTTAGACAACATAGATAATGAAAATAAAGTAAAAAGAGCAAAAGTGTGATAAATATCTTTGCAGTTATAGAGGTATTAAAATTAGGGATGAAAAAATACAAGGATGAGTTAAAATCTCATAAAGTAAATTAAGAGAAGTTTTATAGAAAAAAATTGACAAGAGGGATGAAGATAGTGTAGATGAGCATGGCAAGTTCAAACATTGGAAAAAGAGAACGAGGAAAAACTATGGACTGGAAAATAAAGCAGCTAAAGATCATAGAAACCCAAATTCAACCTGGAGCTCGTCAAAAACCTAAAGACGCTTGATTGATTTCCATGACCAAGTTGTCCGCGGCTTCCCCTTCCCCAACTTAATGCCTCACCTGCATCTGTTGAATAGAAAAACCAAAACAAAATGTATGTTTACACAATATCCATTTTACGATTTAGAGCAACTAGTAAAGAGACAATGAGAAAGAAAAAAGAAAAGGAATACATCATTTGAGGATTTTCCATCACCAACCAGTAACAGCAATTGAGTGCTCTGAAGCCAAAGCAGCTATTTTAATGGTGAGTCCACTTAAGAGTTCCACTTTTCTTGGTAGAGGGACTACACTTTTTGCCTCTGTATATCAACAGAATATATTCAGCAATAAAAATAAGTTTCCATTTACAATTTCTCTAGCGACAATAATAAGTAGAAAGTTAAAAATGTGGAATCCCCATCCCCACCCTCCAAACATAATCCAATGTGCTAATTACTATATATATCTCAGGGTGCTTAGTAATTTACCATAAAAAGAAAAAGAGCATGAATGTGAGAAGTTAAACAATCACAACCTATCAACTATGGAACAAGTTCAATGCTTACTTTTTCCCAGGCCCAACTGTCCATTTGAGTTCCTTCCCCACATATAAAGCTCCCCTTCCACTACAAGAAATGGAGCAGATTGTCAAGAAAAAGAATACAAATATGGATGTAATATAACCAAATAAAATGAAGCAAAAAAAAAGAAACTATGAGTTAGCATTTTAAAAAGATGATGAACAAAATGGATTGAACACCCCATCGCTTCCTCTTTCCTTTTCTTTCTTTCTCTAAAGTATTCACAAAGCCCCCAAAAGGAGGAGGAGAAAAAGAAAATAAAGAGGAATAAGAAAAATTTCAAACTAGAGCTTACATATGATAAAATCAAAATCAGCCACCATGCATTAAATAACAGCCCTTATCATTATATAATACCACTATACATTATTTTTAGCCTGCGCTACCCCTTTAACAATTGGTTTGTTTTGAAAATATATAGGAAATGGCCATCACATTATGGTTGTTGCCAACTATTTTGGTTGTGAAGTATTTATTAATTAAGAGAGATAATAAAAGGATGGGGGATTTTATTTGTTCTTGTAAAGTTTTTATGTTTCGCTCCTATATTTATGTTGAATATTGAAAAACACTTGATTATCTTTGATGATATATGAATTTTTATATAGTCAAAGGTCCAACTCAATTATTGCATGCCAAGAGCTACATACATTCTTTTTTTTTTTTTTTTTGCAAGTTATTTTTAAAATTTATAACACTCATTTTTAATGGTGAGAAGACAATATTAAATTTTTATGTATTTTAATTTGCTTCGATACAAATAGCACGTAATGGATATAATTGTTATATTTATAAAATTTGCCAAATTCTTTCAAATACATATATTTACTATAATTTCTTATTCCCATAAAAAATAAAAAAGCCAATGGCCATGACCATCACATTACACTTAGATGCATGATGCCATGATTCCAAGACATGAAACTTGATTTGGATAATTAGATTTATACCTCACTCACCCAAACGGGAAAAAATAAAAATAAATAAGTGTAACTCCATCTACAAATACAAATCACATTACCGACACGCATGTGAAACATGGTTTAAGTACAAAAGAATGGTCTTAAGTCAGAGCCATACCATAATCATAACTTGCCCTTAATCAATTTTATCAATCTAACCCGTACTTAACTTTTCTAACTTACAAGTTATACATACTTTCTACCTAACCCCACTAACTTACTTGTTGGAACAGCAACTTCTATACCAGAAAACAAAATACATATTTCCTTCCAACTTGATGAAGCATGCTTCATCTTGAACTCCCTAAAGACACAAAATATGACCATTTGCTGGAGTCAAAAAGGAAGGAAGAGAGATGATAAATCAAGAATAAAAACTGGAAAGAAGTAGCTAAAAATTTGCAGATTTCTTTTTCTTTTTAATCATCATTTTCAAAACAGTGTTCAATACAATGAAACTTCCTTTTTCACAACACACTTTTTGCTCACTACATACCCTTAAAGATCATCTAAAACTCTAATACCGCGTTGAGAAATTGTATTGTTGGGCAAAAAGCTCATAAACACTCACAGCACAGAGCAACTACACAGAAAACATAGGTTTTGTAACATAGTTATTAAAGGCACAAGGCGCACTAAGGCACTAAGGGGTCCTAGGGCCTAGGCGCAAGGCGCAAGGCGCAAGCGCGCGCCTAGGCGACATGAGGCGCAAAAAGATGGAATTTTAATAAAATTTCAATATGAATGCCTAATTCATAATAAACTCAACATATTAGTAATATGTGATTGTTAATTAAGTAGACACAAATTAATGATATCCAAAGTTAATTTTAAGTTTAGAATCTAATAAGCAACAAACAAAAAAAACACACACACACACACACACAAAAGAAGATCATGTATTTCTAAATTATAAACAATTTAATTCATCATTTAAACATTTTTCAGACTTGTATTTAAGCTTGTCCATATCAATCTAATATAATAACTCATATAGACCGATTTTAAAACCTCAAGAAATGAGAATAAATATTTAACTAATAGTGTTGTGTCTTTTAGAAAGTTAAACTTAGAAAAGTAAATGGTAGAGAGGATAAATGACTGGAAACAAAATATGTAAAAGATAACCCAAATTAAGGCAAGAGATATGACCTATCAAGGTAAGAGAAAAGATGTTTGGGGTGAATGAATGCCAAGAATGGAAAGATTGACCATGATTTTGAGCCAACTATTCTCTTTTTCTTTTTCCTTTTTGTTTGTTGGATCAACTTCTTCTTGCCCTAATTCCTTTTCCTATCCTTTTTCCTTTTCTTGAAAAAATTGAGTGTGATTAGACCTATCATAAGTTATTTTCAAACTTAAATCAATTGTTCCAATTATTCCACACTTTATTTTAAAAAAAAAAAAATACAAATATACATAAAATAAGGATTTTGTCACAAAGGCGCGCCTGTAAGGCGCCTTGCCTAAGCCTCAAGGTGCGCGCCTTTGTGACATCGCCCGCCTTTGGCAAATTGAGACGCAAGGGGACGAGCCTGGTGCGCCTTGAGCCTGAGGCGCGCCTCTTTAACAACTATGTTTTGTAATTGAACCTCACTGGGCTATGTTTCATTCATTGTTCTAACCTTTATATAGTTGAGTGTGTGCATAGTTTAAGCCCAAAAAAATAATCTTAAGTCAGACCCATATCCTAGACGTATACCCTTAATAAATTTAATCTGTACATTCTAACTTTTCTTAACTTACATGTTACACATACTTCCTCCCTAACTCCACTAACTGACTTATTTGAACAGCAAGCTTCAATAGTACAAAACAAAATACAGCTTTCCCTCCAAAACATTTTACTATTCTAGTTTACACTTCTAAATAAAAATCCCAACACTTGAGACAGGCAACATCTTTTCAAGCATCACTGAAAGCAACAAATCTGTCACAAAAAAGTTGTATAACCCACACCCTGCACGCCCCCCCCCCCCCCCTGCAAGGCCCATATCACACACCTGTAATTGCACAAGAGTGATGATAACCAGCTGAAATTTGCATAATTTCCTTCTCGAGTCCACAAACTTCAATGGGTTCCTGCAATAGTAAGACAAGTGGAGAATAAAACGAAGCTGAAAATATCATCTCAATATAGATCATATGAGCCAAACTCCTGACAATACCAAACTAGACTTTCAATGCTCAAAAATGATAGAAAATAAGGCCTACAGATGGGTTAATCATAATCCAAAAGAAAGGGAAAGCAGTCCATCCTACATGGACAAAAGTCTAAAACTACCCACAACACTTCAAATTAGGAAAAAAAAAAAAAAAAAAAAACACCTATGTGAATATGTATAGGTAAATTACTATTGGCCACTAAGGTTTGACCTAATTCACTGATCAGTCATTGTTTTTTATTTTAAATACATAATATAGTCTCTAAGAGTCAACTATTTAATTCTTCATCCGAAATTAAGTGACTTTAGTCATTAATTACAAGAGAAAAGTAAAAAATATCATAATATATTTGCAAAACCCTCAAATGCTATTTAGAAGGGTTTTCAGAAGCGATAACCCATTACTAGCACTTTGTGAACTACCCAATCATGAAAGCATGGATCTTTTGAATACAGAAAAATCTTCCCTCAAGTGCTATATAAGAAGAGTTTTGCTAATATATTAAAGTATTTTTGACTTCTCCCCTATAATTAACAACCAAAATCACTTAATTTAAGATAGTAGGACTAAATTCCAAACAATTTTGGCATCTTGAGTCTTGACACCAAATCCTCTCTATTTTAAACCAACAAAAATCACTAAAGATCTCGGCATCAAATGCAGTTAAGATTGCGAGAAAAATCACTTATTGGTAAAATAATAAAACAATGTAAGGAGATTGAAAAAGTCAAGATATTGTACCATAATATAAGTGTCATTGCCTGATATGCCAAGTTGTCCAAAATCATTAAGACCAGTGGCATAAACACGCCCAGTTTCTACAAAAGGAGGACAATGCTTCATAAGCCTGGCATTAATATAACTAGCAACATCACAGTTGGCAATCAAATTGATGAAGAATAACCTTTTAATCTTGCAGGATATGGATTAAGTTTTATAAAGCAAGGAAGCAAAAAAAAAAAAAAAAAATTTAACCATACTTCAGTTGTCAAACATTAATCAGTTCCATAATTTAGTCACTCAAAATCATTTTGCTTTCGTTTGGTCAATTTTCCCCAGTAGAATTTGCTGCAAGGGCATTTTACTGATGAAGAGACCACTCTGAGTAGGTGTTTCAATTCTGTGTTTTGGGATTCTTCAATAATCTTAAAGCAAGATTGAAGGATATGATGTCAAGCAATATTTTTAGCGACAGAAATGAATAGGAAGAATTTACTAGGCGTAAGCCGGCATACCCACTTATAGTTATGGAATTACTGACGAAATAGATTGTTTCTATTCAAATTTTATCAATGATTAAAATTAATTCCTATAGCATAACTTTTAAAAATAAACAACCTTCATTTTAACAAAAAATACCACTGTGCCTAACAATTCAAATATCTTTAATAGTTATCATAGTTCACGCTGTATAACTTTTTGCAAGTTGTAATATGCTGTGTTCATGATGACAAATCAAAAGTTATTTTTTGAATTAATTTTTCAACTATGAAGTGTATCATATTTAATTTGATCGTCAAAAGAAACACCGTAGTTATTCTGTTGAAACCAAATTCAGTTTCTACAATCATATAGCATATAAATTCCATGCAATAGCTGTGTTAAAGTCCAATCAATACTAGAAATATAACATCTTAGATATCTATCATTTGTATGTTATAATGCATTATTAAAATGTAAATTAATATGAAAATACATAAAAGCAAGAAGTATAGTTAATTGCCTGAAATGAATAAATAGCTCCATATGAATGTTTTGTAAGAGAATATTTATTACCTTTCTTGAAGCCCAGTAATTTGAAAATAGTATTAACAAGTATGGATGTTGATGATAATAATGGTCATCATATTAGAGAGCTATTAGCCATGTTAGTTCAATAACCCCAAAATATAATATTATTTCAAGCCCATTACTATTTAATAAATTTTTTCAGTATTATAACGAACCTAAAAAATAACAACCCAAGAAAAATATCAAATGAATAAGCCCAGTCAAAAACTTCACCTTGGTACTGCTCCAAGCAACAATTTTAGGCATATATCATAATTTGGAAAAGGTGACCAAAACCACATTCTCAGGAATAACATAAGGTCACTATTGCTCAACTTTCATAGATATTATAGCCAAATTCGGTATAAGCTAAGAAATAATATTTTTAATTGCAAAACTATATTCGAAAAAAAAATTCTCCAATAAATATCAAATTTTGGATAAAATTATCCACTAGCAAATTTGGACTTACCTAACTCCCTTAGGCCTTATTCCTGAACCTGAACTAATTGTGGTCAATTCTATGGATATGTTTTGTCAATTCCACTTGGTTTATGACTATAGCTTCAGAAAGATCTAGAGCCACCAAATTCTTTCTCACTACTTCCCCCACATCATCTAAGTCTAGCCCTCATTTTTTTTTTTTCTCATTTCTCTCCATGGGCTCAACCTTCTACATTGGTGCATTTTTTGGTCTATGATACACGTCCAAACCATTTGAAGTTTTCCTCATTAGTGCCACTTCCACCTTCCTATGCATGTTCTTATCTTACCCATCCTTATATTTCACATTCGTCTTAGCATTCTATTTCTGCCTTGCCAATCTAGTGAATGTATTGTTTATACCCTATCTGACACTCATTTCTATATGTCCACACACGAATGTAGGATTGAGACTTTGGTGCAGCCAAATGTTTTTCTTTTGACAAGGAAAACATATTTTGTCGGCTAATTTTTCAAAGCGTGATACATGTCAAAAAAATGCAGAAAATATTTTCCAAGAAACAAACAGAGTCTAGATGTGATGTTTAGTGTTAATTAAACATGAGATTAGTTAACGGAGCCATTCATATGACACATTAAAACAACCATTCCTGGTCTAGAGGGGATGACAAATTTCCGCAAAAAGAAAACCACACAAAGGAGACCTCAAGAAATGGAATGGTTAAGAATGAATTATTATGTAATTTTGTCAATATGTAAAACATATTATCTCCAATCATATGCTTTCAGCTATAAAAATATAAGACAAACAAGTAAATACAAATTTATTGATTAGCATAGACATATTTAGAGAATCTACGGCCATCAAATTTTTTGATAGCATATACATATTGAGAGAATCTACCGTCATGCTTAATCATCTAACAATTCCCAATACTTCTCCCTTTACAAATGCCTAACAATGGAAACAACAGTAGCAAAAACTAACTAAATCAATCACAAAATTTTCCAAATTTCAATTCTTCTTAATTTTCTCTTCCCATGACCATTAACCCGAAAATCTAATCTCTCACGCACACAAGGAGCCAACAAAGGCAAACAACTGAAGTGAAATCAGAAGAAGTAAGAAATAGTTATAAAGAACCTGTTAAGAAAAGAGTGTGAGCTCCACCACAGGCAATGGACTTGAGGTCTTGATTTGCAAAGGCAGAGCAAGGCAGAAGCTTAGGCCTCCATTGAGAATCCAAAATCCCCAACCCCAACCTCCCAAAATCTCCATTCCCCCATAGCGCCGCGTATCTCCTCGTCGGTACGCTTGAGATCCATCTCTTAAATTTGTAAGTATAATTGTATCTTGTGATTTGCGTGATGCTTCTACTCCACGTTATCATCGCCCCTGAATTTTCTCCTTACTCTTCTGCTTTTTCTCTTCTTTTTTTTTTTTTTTATTTTTCAAGGTTTTGGATTTTGGAGTCTTTTAGCTCATAAAATTCATTGCATTGTTTTGACTAAAGAAATAAAATTGCCATGGATTCTAGACGACTCTGCCACTCGTTAGTTTTTTACTCTTACAAATGAATTTATTTTTCTCAGTAATATTTATTTTATTAGGGCCTGATTTGATAATTTAAAGCTGATATCGAATTATACATTTTTA
Organism: Reutealis trisperma; assembly: GCA_947687605.1. Lineage (NCBI taxonomy): Eukaryota > Viridiplantae > Streptophyta > Magnoliopsida > Malpighiales > Euphorbiaceae > Reutealis > Reutealis trisperma. The sequence goes on along the minus strand of CANTUT010000645.1, from coordinate 18,568 downwards.
AAAGATTGTCACTGAATCAATAAAAAACTTTTCCAATTTTACTAATTAAAAATAACATCAAATGTATGAAACTGTGATGATATATTATAAGATTTAATTGATATTTTTTTATATATATGAATATTTTAATTTTTATATTAATATTGATTGTATTTTTCTTATTGGAAAAACTTACTATTTCTTATATTTTTCTTGTTGGAAAAACTTCCTATTTATTTTCCTTCTGTACTATATATAAAAAGCTTAATATTATTGAATGGAATAACTAGAAAACTATTTTCTTTTCTATATTCTTTATTCTTGTTTTCTCCATTATATTTATATCACGTTATCAGCACGAATCGTTTTACAATATTATTCATAATTTTGGATAGCTTGTGATTTACTACAACCCAGCTAAGGCAAAAAATTTGAAAAAATAAAATTCAAGATTTATTGTAAACAATTTTTGTCTAATTAATTACTATTATTATTAATATTTATGTATCAAATACATTTTTTTAAGAAAAAAAAACTAAATCATTTTTTTTTAAGAAATCGTTTGAACATATTGGGTTAATTAATTTGAAGAAATCCTTTTTTTTCCTCTCTCTTACAATCATTTATCTCAAATGTTTTTTTTTAGATTTATAAAGATTTGATATACTATTTAATAATTAATCAATTAAATTATAGTTTCTGAAAAACTAGCATCATATTTTAAATTCTAATTCCTGAAGAAATTAGTATTATTTATAATTCTTGAAGAACTAGTACCATATTCTAAATTTTAATTCTTGAAAAAATTAGTATTATTTATAGTTCCTAAAAACTAGTACCATATTAATCAAATTATAGTTCCTGAAGAACTAGCGTTATATTTTAAATTCTAGTGAAGAACTAGCACTATATTTCAAATTCTAGTTCCTGAAGAAACTAGTATTATTTATAGTTCCTGAAAAACTAATTAAATAAACAATTAAGATATAAATTCCTGAAAATTTTTTGGCCTAAGTTCCTGAAAAACTAGAACTATATTTTAAATTATAGTTTTTGAAGAACTAGTATTATATTTTAAATTCTAGCTTTTGAATAACCAATAATCTCTATAGTTTCTGAAGAAACGATAATCTCTATAGTTCCTGAAAGAACTGATAATCTCCACAGTTCTTGAAAAAACTGATAATCTCTACAGTTCCTGAAAAACTAATCAAATAAATAAAATAAACATTTCTGAAAAATTGATATTTTATGTTCCTGAATAACTAATAAATTTGATTTAATCTACACGCATTGAATAAATTAGATGTCAATAAAGTACTTCCGTATGGCTATAATATTAAGATAAACCCTTTTGCTTTGATTTTTCTGTTTTGGGTGTTTCATTATTATTTATATGTATTGGAATGATGGGTATGGCCTATTTGATTAACCAAACAAATTGCAATATTTAATTGGTTATCAATTATAACAATACATTTTATGCATAGTTTTAAAGTCATGGTTTACAATTTTTTTTGGCATAAAATTCCACCCTAAACTATTCATTTATTGATTGATTGACTTGCTTTGTGGGGAAATGGTAATCTTGCGTTCATGTTAATAGGTTTACTTGATTTATTAAATTGAAATCGATTTTATTAGTGTATATATTATTACATATCCTTCGGTCTTAACATCTCAACTTAAAATTTGTTTTATGGACAATACATGTCTCATATATAAGTGACATAGTTTTGTTAATTTGTGAATTGATGAATTTATTTCCAAAGTGCATATATTGTTGGATTTATATTGGTATAGAAAAGCATAATTAGTGCTTATATATATATATATATATATATATATATATATATATATATATATATATATATATATATATATATATATATATATATATATATATATATATATATATATATATATATATATATATATATATATATATATATACATATACATATATATATATACATATACATATATATATATACATATATATATATATATATATACATATAGATACATATATATACATATATACATATACATATATATACATGTACATATATACATATATATACATGTACATATATACATATATATATATATATATATATATATATATATATATATATATATATATATATATATATATATATATATATATATACATATATACATATACATATATATATATACATATATATATACATATATATATATATACATATATATATATATATATATACATATACATATATATATATACATATATATATATATATATATATATATGTATATATATATATGTATATGTATATATATATATGTATATGTATATATATATATGTATATGTATATATGTATATATATATATATATATATATACATATATATATATATATATATATACATATATACATATACATATATATATATACATATACATATATATATATACATATATATATATATATATATATATATGTATATATATATATGTATATGTATATATATATATATATATATGTATATATATGTATATGTATATATATATATATATATATATATATATATATATATATACATTTGTTACTTGAATAGCCTACAAGAAAGTTGTGTGTGTTATATATATTTTGAATTTACTTATGTCAATATGCATTAGATGTGAAAGCAATTAGAGATTTAAATATGAGATGAGATGAATATAAACTATATAAGTGACATAGTTTTGTTAATTTGTGAATTGAAGAATTTATTTCCGGAGTGCATATATTATTGGATTTATGTTGGTATAGAAAAGCATAATTAGTGCTTCTATATATATATATATATATATATATATATATATATATACACATTTGTTAGTTGAATAGCCTACAAGAAAGTTGTGTGTGTTATATATATTTTGAATTTACTTATGTCAATATGCATTAGATGTGAAAGCAATTAGAGATTTAAATATGAGATGAGATGAATATAAACTATATAAGTGACATAGTTTTGTTAATTTGTGAATTGATGAATTTATTTCCAGAGTGCATATATTGTTGGATTTATGTTGGTATAGAAAAGCATAATTAGTGCTTACCTTTCCTTGGTAGGATAAATTATGAATTTAATGTTTATTAAAATTAATATTAATTTATTTTCTGATTGGTCTATTTAGATCTATTTTAAATATATGCAAATTAAATTATTTAAATAAAGTGAAGTATAGTGAATTAAAGTTTAGTTGATAATTTTTATATGCTTTTGAATTCAATGGGAATAATTTTTGACGTGAGTTGTTGATAAGAAAATGCATTTAGATGCTAGAAAAAGTAAAAACTATTATCTACTTAAATCTCATTTAAATGAGAATTTAAAAGTTGAATATCTCACTATTAATGATTTTTATATTTTCTAGATATAATCACTTGAAATATGTGGTACTATCATAAGCTCAATATGATTGGCTAAATCTACGCCTATAAGACTTGAAATCTATTTGAAAATATAATTCAACCATGTTTAAAATTACTTCACAGCTGAAATTGTGCGGTAATAAAGTTACATGCTCCTGTAGTCGCAGTATAAAAAGTGAAAATTTACAAATATTATTTTTCTAGTGGTTGCAAAAAATAATTGTTAATAAGAAATCATCAAATAATGCCCACTAGTACAACTGCATTCCCTGAAGTGAATGCTATAAATCATTGGGTAGATAATAAGAATTCTGAAAGAATAATTGCTAACGAGAAATCATCAAATAATGCCCACTAGTGCAATTGTATTCCCTAAAGTGAATGCTATAAATCATTTGGTAGATCATGAGATTTTGAAAGAGGAACCGCCCATATAGAGGACACAACTCAATTCAATATTGATGATTTTATGTAAACTCGTTGAAGGAGTAATTTGCAAGGATTTTACAAGTTGTGTATTATAATGAGTTATTTCATTATTGTTTTATCCCTATTATACATGCACAATATATTGCGTTGAACCTGTAGTTTAAGCATTGAACTTATAATTCAATAATTAAACCTTGAATGTTTGGCATGAATGTCATTATGTACATTATATATACTCTCCCTTGAAACTTGTATAAGGATATGAGCCGTAAATTTTCTTTTGGTGCCATGAATATATTAATATCACTATCTCAATGTTCTATAATGGGTCCACAAAAGAGACTAAGAATTTATTTTGATGATGCATATTTCTCGATATTCGGGGGAGGAAAAGCACATGAAGTGCTAAAGAATGTCGAAAATTTTATTGGAAGGAAAACCCTTTAAATAATTTGGTCCATATAAAAGTTAGAGTGAACCAGAAGTTCACAAAATAATACAGTTATAACAAATTATAACTTAACTGCGAAATGCATTTATAGATGCTAAAAGAGTGATAAAGTCTTATATTACAGCTTTTAATACCCTAGCAAGGGTTGTGATTCCAATTTCAAATAGAAAATCAATCAATCTCACTACACGCCAGAAGCGTGGATAGCAAATTGGAACTAAAGACAAAAATCCGCGGAAAAGAAAAGCAGCACCACTCATAAAATTTCCTGAAGAGAAACCTCCTAAAGAGGAAGATCTCAGTCAAAGAGCTATAGCTAATTATGAGATATAGATTGGGACAACAGAACAATTTTATCCTCTAGATATGGCTTCTGGAGTTGATGATCATATAAATGAAAACTATAAGATCTCAATTATTTTTATGATATAAAAAAAGAGTTGATAGAAATTTAATTATCGTCGACGATGAATTTGTCTCAACAGTAGCTCTTGCTATTACAAGAGAAAATATGGATTCAGAATCTATAAGTATAACTGAATATTAGCATAAACGTTATTGATCATCATGGAATGAGGCAATTAAAGTAGAGCTAGACTCATTCTATCATTGACTATGAGAAAAATAATTCTTTTATTATGGAAATGATCATGTTCCGATACTTAATTAATATGGCAGTTAATGAAAGGCTTATTGTACGTCTTATGAAAGCAATAAGAGTCACAGAAGGATTAAGTATATCATAAGCGAATGCACATTAAATATGTAACATATATTTCATCAAATTGCAAAAATCTATATATGGATTAAAGTAATATGGACATATGGTATGATTGTTTGAGTAAATTCTTATTGAAAGAAAGATATGTGAATAATACACTATGTCCATTTGTATTCATAAAAGATCATGGAATGGTATATGTTATTATTGCAGTATAAGTTCATTTAAATATCAATGTGACTCCAAATAAACTCAAATAAGTATGTACATATTTGAAAAGTGAGTTTGAGATGAAAAATTTAAAAGAAATGAAATTTTGTATTGGCCTGTAAATTGATTATTAAGGAGTCATAATACACCAATATACTTGTGTGGAAAAGATATTTAAGCAACTTTTGCATGGATAAATCTTCTCCCTCAAGCACACCAATAGGTGGTCTACTCATTAGAAGTGAAGAGAGACCCTTTAGACCTAAAGAAGATAATAAAGAGCTATTTGATCTTGAAGTATCATATATAAGTGCTATAGGGCACTCTTGTATCTTGCAAATTACATCAAGCCTAATATTGTATTTGCAAGAAAAAATTCCTAGCTAGGTATAGCTCTGCATCTACAAAGAGATATTAGAGTAGTGTAAAAAATTATCTTCAATATACTATTAATATTATAATTCATATTTGAAATTGGTGCACATGTGAATATTGGTTATTTGCTTAGTCTCCGTGATGGTAGATTTTAGACTGGCTATGTATTCACTTATGGTGATACTGCAATTTTATAAAAAATTTTATGGTCCTGAAGTACCTTACTAAAAGAAACTCCCATTGTATTTTGAGAATAATGCAATTTGCATTGCACAAATTAAAGGTGATTATATTAAGGGTAACGAAGTAGACATAAACTTCTCTTAAATTCTTATATATATACAAGCTCCAGAAGAGATATCTACCAAATTCGCTTGAGTGACAATTTAATAGACTTATGTACTAAGTTTTTATCTAATGTGGTATTTAAATGGCATTGTTTCATCAATTAGTATGCGCCGTGTTAAAATCTGTCATTATCAAGGGGAACAAATTAGTATATGATTGTACTCTTTTTCCTTAGTCAAGTTTTTATCCCAAAGGGTTTTCTTGGACAAAGGTTTTAATGAGGCAATCTGTGCAATGACAAAATAGCGCATAAAATGTACTCTTTTCCTTAGCTATGTTTTTTTCCACTGGGTTTTCTAGCTAGGTTCTTAACAAGATATTCATAGCGCAAGTAATATCCTAAGGAAGTACTATAAATAGATTATTATATGCGGATATTACTTAAATATCATTAAGTAAACGGTTTGACAACTTGACAGATTTGTTTACAAAGGCACTCCCTACAACTACATTTAAAAAGTTAGTTAACAAAATTGGCATGTGTCGATTAAAAGATATTTGATAGAAATCATGTTTTTATGAGGGGGAGATTTTAGTACACTGTACTCTTTTTCCCTTAGCCTAGGTTTTTGTCCTATTGGGTTTTCCTGGCAAGATTTTTAATGAGGCAGTGTTATGGCACAAATTCCTATAAGAATAATGTACTCTTTTTCCTCCACTAAGATTTTTTTTCTCACTGAGTTTTTCCTTAGTAAGGTTTTAACGAGGTATATTTTTTATAAAAGACATCAAGGGGGAGTGTTATGATATATTATAGGATTTGATTGATGTCTTTCCATATATATAAATATTCTAGTTTCCATATTAGTATTGATTGTATTTTCTTTATTGGAAAAACTTTTTATTTCTTGTATTTTCCTTATTAGAAAAGTTTTCTATTTATTTCCCTTCTGTACTCTATATAAAGGGCTTAATACTATTGAATGAAATAACTAGAAAATTATTCTCTTCTTTATATTTTTTGTTTTTGTTTTCTTCATTATATTTATAACAGAAACAACATTAAATTTTATTAAAATAATTATTAAAATTTCTAAATAAATTTCATAAAATTAATAAAGGAATATTAAGAATAGAAATATATTTATCTTCCTCTTTTATTAGACGCAAAAACGAAAATGATAAAACTTTTTTTTTTTTTTAAATATAGAAGAAGAAATGTGAGAAAAAGTGTAAAAATAAAAACATATAGGGTTATATATGAATATTAATTTTTATGTAAAACTTTAAATATTCTATTTATTTAAGTAAAATATTGCCAAAAAAAAAAATTCAACAATTAAATAAAAATTAAAAAAGTATTAACAAAGGTGTTAAACAAAAATTCAAGCGTACAAATTAACATTCAATAAAATATAAGAATAAGAGAATAAGAAACCAAATTTTTAAATTTAAATTAAATTAATGTCAACAAATTTTATAACCATAGTTTATACTTAAAAAAAGCAATGTACCAAAAGATAAAAAAATATAATGCATTTCATCACACTTCTTCTACTTCATTATTCTTCCCTCCTTTTCCATGTTGTTGTTTTCACTTCATTGAAAAATATAGACTTTAACCTGATTTATCTATGAGAGATTGGCAAACTCTAGGACTCTCATATCTTTCATACTCTCAAATTCATTTCCACCTACTTCAAACGTTTTTGTTTTCACATCATAATATTAAGAAGTAGTCCTTAATAAAAGACATAGATCATTATAAATAAAAATCAAATCCTTTGTACGTTTTGGAGTTAATTTATTCCTTATATAAGAATAAATGAAGGAATAAGCACTCCAATTTTTTTCTCAACAAGAGGAGGAAGTAAGTTGTCCAAGCACTTTAAAAGCCAACGTTTGAAGTAAAGGTGCATTGAACCAAAGCATGCCCACCACTTCCTAGGATCTGTATCATATCTAATATTAATAGAATCTTGATCTCCAAATGAACCTCTTTTAAGGGAAAAATTAGCATACTCATCATTGACTTTGCCTATCAGGACCCAATTTTTAGGCTGTGACGGTCCTAGAGCTTAGGAATATATAAAGTCACTTAAATCCGTAAAATCCCATTGAACTTACTATCATTTAGTATATTCCATTTTATAACTTATCCCAAGATCAAAACCCCATTTACTCTTTGTCATTTACATTATTACTTTAACCATTCATTTATAGTCAATGCACTTTAATACCATTTCATAACCATTGATTAGCATACCATTCTTGAGTATTAATAAATACTATCCATATATTCTTATCATAAATATGTATATATAACAACTATTATAATTTGTTTACAATACTTCCAAACAAAATACATTTTAATACTAAGCCTTCAGATACCATGAAGCTTTAGATCAATTATCCTCAGGATGATACAAGCAAAACACAAAATATAGCAATTTAGCATAGCTAGTCCCAAGTAGAGAAGCATAGCTCCGAAGTTACCTTACTAACAAATCACCTTGACCTAAAAAATTTTGAACAATTATGGAATGAGATAAGCTCAGTAAGTATATAACAATATAACATAACATGTGGGCAATATAAAAGGTTATCACTTGGATCGATTCAAGGTAGCAATGGAATGATGTAAATCAAAATTGGTTATATTGAACTTTAGAATGCATTTTAGCATAAATAATAATATCTTGGAAGCAGAAAGCTACCCACACATAAATATTAAAGAGTGGCATTCTAAGCCTTGCTCACTCACATGCATCATACTATGCAAAACTAATCAGGTCTTGCAGTTAGGCATTCCCTCCTAACAGAGGTTGGGTACTCTCACCTTACCCATGGGCTTATACCAAGTGCATGTCACATCCCAATTTTAGAGATATGACGGTCCTAGAACATAGGGAGAACACCCACGATTGCAGACCCACTTATACATATACAAATCATGCCTAGGATCGTACCTAACCTCATGCAAATAACTCATTTAAATCATTAAATGAATACCTTCAATAGCAGAACGTTGTAATTAGACATTTCACATAAAATCCATAAGGAAAATAATAATATTCATATCCCATTTGAAAACTTAAGAAGATAATACATCTCAAAATAAGTATCAATCAATATTCCTAGAGTATCTAATGACAATACTTCATAACATGGTATTATTAATAACTTTAACAAGGAATTCCCAAGCGGAGTAGAATGCTTAGGCTATCACCTTGCATCCTCACATTTGCTCACTTGGAACCACACGAGGAAAAGAGGTGAGATAGATAACCTCGATGAGTAAACAAAATAGCTCATACATTAACACATCTTCCTTTGAAAAGGAAACACATAGCTTATACACATAGTTCATGATTTATAATTCATGAATCAAGTTGCAATTTAGTAAGGGTTCAATTTAGCAAGGTTGCAGAAATCACACATAAAATACATAGTGAGTGAAGGTTATTGCTCTATCACATGAACACATAGAGGAGAGGTGGCCTTATACCAAATTCCAACTCCTATCACATAGAAGGTGTGAAACTTATCAGGCCCCATGGCTAGAACCGCCCCTTTCTAGCTGAGGTGGATACACTACCCCTATCCATTAGGTTAAGATCATATGCACATATTCCGATGATTACCCGCATCGCAATTCTGCATAAAGGTTTAGTGGTACCATAGCTTGAGCTAATGGTAATCACATATGTCAATAACATTTAAGGCAACAATCACATATTTCACAATGGCAATATCAATTTAACTTATTGAACAAAAGATATAAGAATAGTGTATTTCCAAAAAGAATATAAGTTAGGTTAATAATCACAAGAAATTCTCATTGAATAAACAAAAGTGGTTTTTGGACCAATTATCTTTTGGCAACCCAAGCTTTATACAGAAATCATTTAATTAAATTTTAGGATGGAAAGAACTTGGATTTCAAAGATCACAAAGGCTCACTTAACAAGATATCACATATTTATAACATATCATGATGCTACTCACACTTGAAGCAAGATTACAGTGTTTACTCACACTAGAAGCAGGAATATAAAGTTTACTCACCTTGTTGTTCCTTTGCTTCTAATATACGTAGCCCTTTTGAACTTCTAAAGCTCCTCAAACTCTAACATAATATTTAATTTAATACTTAGTATTCATTTAATCATGATGCTCCTATCCCATAACTACCCCATATAAATATAGCATTTACATACACTTAGAGTTGCATGTATAAGTGTACTCATCACTTTTACATAACATGTTAATTTTAAAAGTCTTGCACACTTAGCCCTGATAGGCTCACATGAAAGCACATTACAATTATGTCAATACCTTTCTAAGGTCATCATAATATCATTATCTTAATATTAATTCACTTGAACAATCAACTTATTACACTTAACACTTCTATTCATGTCAACTAATCACTTAACCTTTCAAGTGTCATGCTTAACTTTTATGATCCATTCATTCAATCAATCACCTTATTGACTCAAGACTATTTATTCATCATCAAGTCATCATAACATCTAGTTCCATATTTCCCAATCACATTCACATTCTAATAACAATATAAGATTAAGATACTTTAAGTATACCTTAAGTATACAAAAGTACGTTTAAGCTTGTCTACGGTCATTCATTCTACTAATATGCAATTTTATCATTTATTATACATATATACATGTCAATAATCATCAAAATATATTGTATAAAAATTATAGACATTAGGACAAAAATTCCATAGTAGACTGAATGCATCATCAAAGGAAAAACTGAATTTTTATTACTTTTCGCACTTTTTGTCTATTACAGTAATAAGTACAAACATGGTTTGAACTAAGATTTTTCATGTAAACAACAAAAATCATTTTGGAATATTAATTCACATGAATCGGCCATATATGGTATTTCTCATACATGAAAATTCAATTTTTGGTTTATAAGGTACAAAACCATGAGTTTTCTTGTTTTTAGTATTTTCTGGTCATTATAGTAATGTGTAAATAGGTGATTTAAACTATTATTTTTCATTCAATCACATAAAATATCAGTTTAAAACATCTTCATGCATGATTTGGCAGCCATAAGTAGGATTTATACAAAAAATTCTAAGTTTTAAGACTTAGGTGAAAATCATGAGTTTTCGCGCTTTCCGTTCATTACAGCAATATGCAAACACATTATTTAAATTATTAT
>CANTUT010000644.1:320000-450000 GCA_947687605.1 Reutealis trisperma | reverse complement strand
TATTTATAGGCAAATTCCATCTTCATTTTCAACCATGTTGCATCATTGATTACATCATTATTTTCATGACATCATCTCTTGTATCATTAATTTCATGACATCATTGCCTGCATCATTTATAAAATGACATCATTGCTTGAGTCATGATATTACTGCATCATTGTGATATCATTTTGATATGCAAAAACAAAATAAAAATACTAAAAATATATTATAATTTATTTATAAATTGTAGAACTATTTATTTCTAAAAATAAGTAATAATATTATTACATTCTCGAGAACTGAGCTAAAATTTGAGTTTAAACAAACAAAATAACTCTAAAAATATAGAGTTATCACATCCCCAAACTTAAGTTTTTGCTTGTCCTCAAGCAAAAAAAAATGAAAATCTAAACTAGTCCACTTTTGCACTAAATTACGATTGTATTTAGCATATGCAACAAGCCTTTAAACCCCTAGGTGTCCCATAGAGGATGAGTTATAGTCTCGTGAGGGTTTCCAGTGGTGATACCCACAAACACCTATAAAACTCTAAATTTTTAATAGTTTATAATTAAATATCACAAAAAGGAAAGTTAATCCTCTCATGCTTATGTTGAATAATTTTTCAAAGGCCTCAAAAATTAATATTTATAAACAACATATTAATAGTATTGCAAGTCAAGCTTCTATCTCAGGTTCAAAATAATCCTCATCTTAATTATGTGTTGAATAGCCATGCATTAAATCAATCACAAAGAAATTATTGCACTTCAAATAGGCATATACACATTGATATCTTTGAATGCCTCTATTAAAAGATATAATATAGATGTACAAATCTCATAAGTATGTTAATGCAAACAATCTCCACTAATGGAATTCACAAATCAAAAGAGATCAATAGGTCTTGACTAGGCTTGTAATGGGGCTAACATAAGGTATTTTGGCTAAACAAAAAAAAAGCCTAAATGAATAAAAGTAAGATAATTATGTCAATTTTACAAAAGAAAATTAATAGCTCAAATAAAGAGATTAAATTAATGAAGGATCCCTTTCATTTTAAGCACTATTCTTTTTCAATATTTTCTTCTTTTAAGCCCCCTTCTTCTTCTTTTATTTTTTATTTTTTATTTTTTATTTTATTTTATTTTATTTTTTTTGCTAACAACATTATTCTAAAGATAAGCAAGAATACTAACTTTTATTTTATTCAATTTTCTTACTTTCCCCCAAACTTATTTTAAGCAGAAGGTGATCTTTTACAATGAATAGTACTCTTAGTTATTAGAGATCTTTATTTTCTTTTAAAACTTCAATAATTCCCTTTTCTTCATTAGAATGTAAACTTGACAAAATTATCTCACAAATAAGGTGAAGGATAATAATTAAGGTTAATTAACAAAAAAAAAAGAAAGCTAAAATTATCAAGGCACAAAGGGGTAAACTAGTGGAAAAAATTTAAAATAAGAGTGAATATAAGTAATAGACTAAACAAACAATGCCTAAATCATATCTCTCTTTCAAAATGAATTCAAAATTTCGCCTCAAAAGTTTGCAAAAATATGCTTTAAGATAGGTAAGGCAAATAAAGATAAAAATGTGTAGAAGTCCTTTCTAAGTAAGCATACATAATTTCAATGCAATTAATATATTGCAAAGCAAATCAAAACATAATCTTAATAAAAATTAATTTCTTATCCTAAAATAGTTGCTTAACCTGAAATACTTTAATAAATTGTCCATAAATACCAATTATAATCAATCATTGGCCTTTCATCAAATTATTTAATAGAAGCATATTTTATTAATAAAAAAAAATTAAATTTATTCATCAAAGTATAAAAAATGACTAAAAATAAAAAACAAACTAAACCTCCCCCAAACTTACAATTGACATTGTCCTCAATGGCAAAGAAACAAACCAAAAGAAAGAAAATACTCCCTCTTGTAGAAAAGTGGATTCCAAATTGTAAGCAAGACGTACATTCCACTTTCTTGTTTCCTATAAAACATCATGAAACAACACTAAAAGAAAGCATGAGAAACTAATCATACAAAAGAAAACATCAAATTTTTTTTAGTATTTTTTTTTAATTTTTTTTAATTTTTTATTATGGAAACTAGAAAAAGAAAAAAAAATATAGATGCATATCAAGAGCACAAAAAGTACTCTTTACTCTGCCATATTGTATAAACAACTTTTTAGTTAGTTAGTTAGTTAGTTAATTTTTTTTTTTTTGAAAAGGAAAATCACAGAAATTTAAGATACATATCAAGAGTACAAAAGTAACTCTTTACTTAGCCATCTTACATTTACTGAATTGGACCTAAAATTTCGTTTGATCAGGTGTAATAAAATAAAATAAAATAAAAAATAAAAAATAAAAAAAATGCGATAAGAAAAACTACAAGAGTTAGAAAAGTTATAACTGAAGAGTCAAATCTAGTCCTCGCTTCTTACTGCTACAGTCCCTGGGGTATCAAACTACCTGCACCATCAATGGATCATGTTCATATTTAAAGTTTTGCAGTTGATCAATCAATCGATTAATAGTTGAAGTAGATACTAGGATGCATCGATTCGCTGGTGTCATAAAACCCTGTTCCACAGCATGATCTAAAAAAGATAACAAACCATTATAAAAACCATCAACATTAAGTAATCACAATGGCTTCTAAAGAACAGTTAATTAGGTCTAGGATGCAATGGTAAAGATATCTCCAAATGTTTCTAAACCACCATGTAATGCGATAAAAGCATCAGCATTGAGATTCATGTATGCCATTCGTTCATACATGCTTATGACTTGTAATTCATTACCTATAGTTCCACCAATGATATGTTTATTTCGAGCCAAAGCTTTTAGAACTATTCCTAGGACTTTGCTACTTCTAATATATGCAGAACTTGTGACACAATCCCTTAATCTTAAACTACCTCCCCCAAACACCAAATCAATTTTTCGTTTAGCTAAAATCTTACCAAGTTCATTAGCTGCTATCAAGTACTCTCTTTTCTTGCCAGAGTTTGGACAACAAAAGACATAAATAGTTTTGAATTTACGTGTTGAGGATTTTGCCATTTTCTCTTATAGATCTCTCGAAAGAGTTGTGAGCATATTGACAATAATGAATGTGCATATAAAGAAACTAGAAAAGTAAAAGAACAGTTCAATGGGGTAAAATAATTTTTAATAGAAAAATAAAAAAATAAAAATAAAAATAATCAATGTTGTATGTATCGATGTCAAAAGAAATATTTGACAAACTAAAAAAAACAGACATTGAAATACTAAAAAGCTGACGAAAGTAGAAAAATCTACAGCGTGTGTACAAAAGTTAAAAAGAAAATATTGAAAAGCTAAAAGTAGACATTGAAAGACTAAAAAGCTGACGAAAGTAGAAAAATTAAAAAGAAAATCTAGGTGCTAAAAATTCAAAAAGTACTGTAGGATATAGAAAATTAATGCATCAAAAAATAAAAAAGTTAGTGATACACCTTATTATGAACAATAGTTGTGATTTTGGCTCACATCTTCCTCTGGTTTTACGTCCAGTAACAGCTTAAATGCCTTCTATGAGTCGATGATAGGCTTTCCATCTAGTTTTCTTATTAACTGGCAAACAAAGTCTTTTAACATTAGATTCCCTAGACTGTAATGCTGCTTCTCTTCTTTGAATAAATCCCATAAATCTAAAAGAGTATGTTGAACTTGTCCATAAGGATGTGTCTCAAGAGTCTATAGGATATTATCCAAAGACTCCTTACTCAGTCCATCCTTTATGAATTTAATTTTGTCTTCTCAATTTATGGATGGAAATCCAATATGTCTACAGCGTGTGTTGCAATTCCATCTTGCACACTTGTAGCAGACTCCCATTCTCTTAGCTCTCCTCTTCTTTGAGTAAGAACTTCTCCCCGTACCTAGCAAATATTTAATAAATGAGTCATCAAGCTCACCTGCCAGTCGTACTTTGGCTTCTATGATCCAATGAAAATCCTCAGGAAGATTCAAACGTTTCAATGCTTTCATTCTTTCCAGTCTGCTTTCATCAATTTTCCTGAGCACATCTTGAGGAAGAGTTGGAAACCTGTTTTTTAGTGCTGCAAGAGATGCTTCCATATCTCATTAACTTAGTTAAGAAAATGAAAGAGAAAATTTACAATGAAACAACTAAACAAAAATAAAAGAAACCTAATAAAGAGAAAACTTGGGTTTCCTCCTAATAAGCTATTTAATAACTCACAAACAACACTAGAGCAAAATTAAAATAGAATGAAACAAACAAAAGAACAAAAGAAATTAAAAAGAAGTAAAAAAAAGTTAGAAATTTGGGTTGCCTCCTAAAAGCACTTAATTTATAATCTTTAGCTTGACTATAGCTACATCTTTATCAAGGAGGATCATACACAAATATCATCCGAATAATCATGGAAAGATAGACTTTCACTAATTTTAATGAGTCCAGCCAACTTGATTTGAGCTTGTTTGAGTCATGCAGTGAAGTTTGTTCTCAAAAAGAGGCTAAAACTGTAGCACTTATCTTCTCACCTAAAAATACTAAAAACAACAAACCAAACACATAAAGAGGAATTAAAAATTTTGAAAGTAAATAATAAAATAAACAATAAAATCAAATAACTTGGGTTGCATCCTAAGAAGCAATTCTTTAATGTCATATTAACTGGACATTAATGTTATCCATCTTCATCCATGGACCTAGAGGTTTCATCATGTTGTTTGCCTTCATATTTCAAAATGAAGAGTAATTTGCAAAGATTGTGGCTCTTGCTGCTCTTCCATTTCATTGTAAACCATAAAAGATGTATCTTTGTCACTCTATGGTTTGGAAACTTCAATTTGATCTTGCCAGGCATAAGATCATACAGATTTATCCATGGACTTGTTAATTTTTCAGCTTTGGAATTCAGAAAATTCTACATTTTATCTACATCCACCTCTTGCAACTTTGAGATGCTCCATCCAAATTCGCTTACCTTTTTCTCCATAACCTCCATGAAACCAAGTTCCCTCTCTAAACAAGGTTTGGAAGATACAAGCACTGGCCAAATACTTAATTCTCCCATAATTGAGCAAATAGAGAAAGATGGTAACGGTGTAAGATCAGTTGTGGGATGGCTATCAACTGATGGAATTTGAGGTAATGGATGAGTAGGTGTTTGGATTGGGGTGAAAATTTAGATTGGGATGGAAGGTAGAGATATTGGAATATTGGGAGAGATGGGGCTTTCCAAATCCAGTGTTTCATTCTCGTGGTTCTCATGTAGTTCACTCTCCTCACTAGAGAACTCATCAATACTTCTATTGACCATCTTATCATCAGAAAAAAAAAAAAAAAAAAAAAAAAAAAAGTCATCTTCATAGATCATTGACCACTCATAATATGAAATGGTCTCCCTAGTATTTTGTACTTCTTACTCTTCCAATTTTTCAATATGGGACTGCTTAATTGAATCATAATCTTCATAGTATCCCATATGCCTTACATCACCATTATCCTCACCATGCTTGTCTTCTAATGAGACATCATCCCTTAAACATCCTTGCATGCTCTGTTCTGATGTGTCCACTTCAGTGTGAATTAGGAAGTTACCTTGATTTGACTCCACATAACTGACCATCGCTCTAATTTTCTCTTCAATTCTTTTATAGCTGTTAGTTAATTCATTGTCTTTGGCATCCAATCTATCCTTCTCTTCCCATTTCTTACACGTTTTCTTAGTGGATTCTAGAAATTTTCTAATGTAAGCTCAAGGGATGACTTTTTCTCCTTGTATGGTATACCCTTATTATAAGTGGAATTTATAAACCTCTTTAATGTAAGTTCAAGGGATAACTTCTCTTCACTTAGTGGTATATTTTGTCTTTCATTCCACCTATAATTGTTTTGGAAGTCAGGTTGATAATAATATCCTTGGTTATAATACTGACTTCCATTGTAACCTCATTTCGGGCTTGGATAAGAAATCCAATGCTGAAAATTGTTAAAATCCATGAACAAAATCTACAATCACAACTCAAAAAAATAGTAATAAAAAGAATTAAAAACATAAAATGCCTAAATTAATAGAATATATCAAATCAATTATATTGATATTGTCAAAAGTCGCCTTCCTCGGCAACGGCGCCAAAAACTTCTTGCGCGATTTTTGCAAGTGCATAGGTCATGAATAAGTAATATAGTAGTGAAATAAGTGTCGATCCCATGAGGAAGGCTTGACAAGTACTAAAATTATTGAATATTCTATTATTTAGACTATCATACGAAAAGTCTTGTGATTTAAATTAAACTAAATATTTAGTGCTATTGCATAGATAAGTAAAGTGTAAATAATTAAACCAAAAAATTACCTCAAGATAAATTCCCAGGTAAGTGAAGGGGTCACAGTGGTCCCACTTAAAAATTACTTTCCCAGACAGAATATTATCGAGATAAGTAATTTAGTAGTACAATAATTTATAAAAACTATACCCAACAATAGAATAATTAATTACAAAATTTTAAAAAAAAAACTAATTCAATGTATGTAAATCCTAGGATTTAGATTTTATCAATTAATTACCTATGGTGTTCTTATGCTTGCTTCATTGGTTTAATTTTATTAGAATTAATGATTAGATTTTCCCTTAATTATGTGAAGTTCTCTCTCAAGATAAATCACAAGTATTCATGTTAATCTTATGTCTACTCTCGTGATCACAAGCAATTAACATAAACCCATTAAATTTTATGGAAATCCTTTTGACAATCACAAATGAGTGTTCTTATCTCTAAGCAATACATACCCTAGGTCTAATATTTTAATGAACTAATATTATACTTCCACTCTCACTACTTCACATAATATCTTTAAACATGTAAATAGTGATTAAGTATTCACAAGCATTAAGTCCTAAAATAAAAGATTAGTTCCAATAATCAAAACACTCGATCAATCAATCATAAAACACCATAAAATAATCAAGAGATTACATCTAAGTTCTAGAAAAATAAATCTAGCTACTCATAGTTGAAAAGGAAGAAACAATTAAATTAACAATAAACATAATAACAACTTATAATTAAATTCAAGAATAGAGTTTAGAAAGAACTTGTTATGGGATACAATCTTTGATGAACTCAAGCTTCCAAAAACTCCTCTTCTTGATCAAAATAACAATAAAGGAAATCTACTCTAAGAAAGCATATGAAAATCTCTCTACATCTAATTTTTGCTACTTTGAATTGTGATTTTGGAGAAGAGAGGTAATGCCTATTTATAAGCAAATTCCATCTTCATTTTCAACTATGTTGCATTATTGATTACATCATTATTTTCATGACATCATCTCTTGCATCATTAATTTCACGACATCATTGCCTGAATCATTTATAAAATGACACTATTGTCTGCATTATTTATAAAATAACACAATTGCTTGAGTCATGATATTACTGCATCATTGTGACATCATTTTAATCTGCAAAAATAAAATAAAAATACTAAAAATATATTATAATTTATTTATAAATTGTAGAACTATTTATTTCTAAAAATAAGTAATAATATTATTGCATTATCGAGAACTGAGTTAAAATTTGAGTTTAAACAAATAAAATAACTTTAAAAATATAGAGTTATCAATAGGCAAATTTCATCTTCATTTTCAACCATGTTACATTATTGATTATATCATTATTTTCATGACATCATCTCTTGTATCATTAATTTCATGACATCATTGCCTACATCATTTATAAAATGACATCATTATCTGCATCATTTATAAAATGACATCATCGCCTGAGTTATGACATTACTACATCATTATTACATTATTTTGATATGCAAAAATAAAATAAAAATACTAAATATATATTATAATTTATTTATAAATTGTAGAACTATTTATTTCTAAAAATAAATAATAGTATTATTGCATTCTCGAGAACTAAGCTAAAATTTAAGTTTAAATAAATAAAATAACTCTAAAAATGTAGAGTTATCAAGCCGCCACCTGACAACACACACCCCACCAGGAGAGAGCCCAGCCACCGAAGAGTCAACTCATCAAAGCTCATCGCTAACCGCCGTTGGACGGCGGAGCATGCGCTGTCCAAAGACTTGCAGGCAGAAACTTCTCGACCATTTTCCAACCACTTTTTGATTTTTATTTTTGATGAAATTGGTATAGTTGAACTCCCCATGATTCCAACTTCGATTTAGTATATGATTTGTCAATTTTAGATAATTTTTATTTTTATCAAAATCTAGCGACATCAATAGTTGCCGATATCATTTCTAACTGTTCTCCTGTGAATTACAAAAAAGAAAGTATATATTTAGACTCCTTAAGTCACAAGCTAACTATTGATACCTTCATATCATGATTTGGTCATCGTTGGAATTTTTCGGCAACTAGATTTCAACGGCCTGAAATTGAAGATTTCAGACCGCAACTCTGGCTCATTAAACCAAGCCATATGGTATAAATCCTGACTCCTAATGGTCTATAAATAGTGAATTATGAAATTATTTGTAAGAATTTAGGTAAATAGTTTATTGAAATTAATTAGTTAAATTGGATAATTGAGTTAATTTAACTGTTATTTATGTGATTATTGAATATTATTGGTGATTAAATTGAAAGTTTAAAGTGAGATGTTGAGATTAGAATTGATTTAATTGAATTGAATTAGTTGGAAGAATGAAGTGAGATGTGGATATTGGCATTGATTGAATTGAATTAGTGGGTATTAGTTTGATAATGAGGAATGAAATTGGCGGATAGGATTAGTGTATTGAAGGTCCGAGTTGGACCATTTGATCATGATATTGTGGATAAATTGAATTTATGGAATTGTTGGTGGAAATTGCTTAATTGACCTTACTTGAATAATATGAAGGTTGAAATTTGAAATTGGAAGAAAGGGGACTATTCTTTTTAAGTGAGCTATTGGGAAACAACTAGAGAAATGTTAAGTATAGTAACAAGTATATGTATAGTATATCTTGATTTAAAAGTGATAAGTTATGAATAAGATAGAAGTGTTAATAAGTTAAGCTAAATTAAGTAATGTGATAATGAGGAAGTGATTAATATATGATTGAAATGCAATGTGCAGAGTCGTGTAAAGTCTAATGAGAAAAATGAGGATAGTGTCCAAGAGTGCAAGGAGCACTACTTGATGTAAATAGGAGCAAAGAAGTCCAAGGTGAGTACTTAATAATATAATATGCTTGTTTTATTTGCTTAAACCCTTATTGTTCAACCGTGATTGCTAAAAGCATTCCAATTCCTTAATAATTTGAATTGCTCATTAGTATTGAATATTCTTGATTCATTGATAACTTGAGTTGCTTATTGAATGTTGAACCATTGACATGATACTTCTTGATAATCATTGGAAAATGAAATCATATTGCAACTATTGAATTCCTTGACATGAACCTTACATGAACTTTTTATTCAATACCTATTGATAAGCAGAAATTCCCTTTCTGATGTGGAAAAATACATCAGACCTTGTGCACTTGGTATATGCCTGCGGGTAGGGCGAGAGTACCCAACCTCTGCTAGGGGGAACGCCTAACCGTAAGACCCGATCAGTCTTACGTAATGTGATATGTGAGAGTGAGCAAGGCTTAGGCCATCACTCTTGAATTAATATGTGTGGGAAGCATTTCGCTCCCAAGAAAATGATATTTCTACTAAAGATATTATTTTCCTTTTTAATGAACAATTGAACCATATGATGATATTGATTGAAAGCATTCCATTGATATAAAAGCCCTTCCTGAAATTAATCATTGAAATCACCTTATGTATTGTATTATTTTGTACTCACTGAGCATTGTCTCATATTGTAGTAGTTTAAACTTTTCAGGTAAAGTTAATGAGTTAGCAAAGTAAAAGTTCCAAGCCCCATCCTCCGCTTGGAAACCGTTCTGCTAAGTTCTGGTGTTGTAAGTTAGAGCTCCATGGTTATTAAAAGGTTTAGCTCTAATATGTTATAGGGTGTATATATAATATAAATGGTATTGTAAGTGCTATTATAATAATGTATGATGTAATGAATATTTGGCTAATGATATGAAATACAATTGTAAAAATTTTACAAGTTATGTCTGTAAATGATATTATGGGTAACAAGGAAATGTGATTAGGTTATGATCTTGAGATATGGTTTAATGTGACGGATGATAAAAGATTACATGTTAAATGGGTTCTACGAGTTTTCGATGTCCTTATGGCCACTCATGCCCTAGGATCGTCACGGCTCAAAAGGCGAGTTGTGACATATATATATATATATATATATATATATATATATATATATATATATATATATATATATATATTTGTGTGTGTGTGTGTGTGTGTGTGTGTTTGTGCATGTGTGTATATATATATATATATGATAACTCTATATTCTTAGAGTTATTTTATTTATTTAAACTTAAATTTTAGCTTAATTCTTGAGAATGCAATAATATTATTACTTATTTTTAGAAATAAATAGTTCTACAATTTATTAATAAATTATAATATGTTTTTAGTATTTTTATTTTATTTTTGCAGATCAAAATGATGTCACAATGGTGCAATAATGTTATGACTCAAGCAATGATGTCACTTTATAAATGATATAGACAATGATGTCATTTTATAAATGATGCAGGTGATGATGTCATGAAATTAATGATGCAAGCGATGATGTTATAAAAATAATGATGCAATCAATAATACAATATAGTTGAAAATGAAGATGGAATTTGCCTATAAATAGGCATTACCTCTCTTCTCCAAAATCACAACTCAAAGTAGAATAAAAAGTAGATGTAGAGAGAAGTTACATATATTTTCTTAAAATAGATTTCTTTTATTGTTATTTTGATCAAGAGGAGGAGTTTTTGGAGCTTGAGTTCATCAAAGATTGTATTACCAAAATAAGTTCCTTCTAAACTCTATTCTTGAATTTAATTATAAGTTATTATTATATTTATTATTTTTATTGTTAATTTAATTGTTTCTTCTCTTTTAATTATGAATAGCTAAATTTATCTTTCTAGGATTTAGATATAATCTTTTAATTTGTATATGATTATTTACATTTAATTGATTGGGTTTGATTGCTGAAATTAATCTTTTATTTTAGAACGTAATGCTTGTAATTAACTGGTCATTAATTGCATGATTTAAAATATTATGTGAAGTATCGAGAGTGGAAACACAATATTAGTTCAGTAGGATAATTGACCTAAGGAATGTATTGCTTAGATAAAAGAATACTCATTCGTGATTATTAAAAGGATTTTTATAAAACTTAATGGATTTGTGTTAATGCTTAATATTAATACACATGATGTATCTTGAGAGAGAACATCATATAATTTAGGGAAATCTAATCATTAATTCCAGCAAAAATAATCTAATCTAGAAAAATATAAAGAAATCATAGGTAATTAATTAATGAATTCTAAATTCTAGGCCTTTAATCTTCTTTTAAATTAGTCATCATTTAATTTCATTAATTTTAATATAGTTTGAAATATAAATTCACATAGTTGATTTTCTAAATAATAGAGTAATCTTAAAATTGGTATTTGACAACTCCTTTTTCGTGGGATTGACACTCTGCTCAAAAAACACTATATTACTTGTTCTCGACCTATGTACTTATAGAAATCGTGCAATAATATATACACACACACACAAATAATGTAGTTTATAAAGAAATTTTATTGTGTAATGGGTACTATAATTTAAAAAATAATTATCATATAATATTCATTTAAATTATTTATATATCATATATCATTTATACTAATATTTATTATATAAATATTTGCAAATGAAATTATATTTATATATATATATATGTGTGTGTGTATACACACACACACATACATGTATATGTGTGTATGTGTGTGTGTCTGTGTGTTTGTGTGTGTGTCTGTGTGTGTGTATATATATATACACACACACACACACAAATAATGTAGTTTATAAAGAAATTTTATTGTGTAATGAGTACTATAATTTAAAAAATAATATCATATAATATTCATTTAAATCATTTATATATCATATATCATTTATACTAATATTTATTATATAAATATTTGTAAATGAAATTATATATATATATATATATATATGTGTGTGTATGTGTGTGTATACACATATATATATGTGTGTGTATAAATATATAGAAACATACGTGCGTGCTCGCACAATATATATATATAGAGAGAGAGAGAGAGAGGAGGATATATTAAATTGAGAATATTATATAATTTTTCATATAGATAAAAGGTTTAGAACGTTGAACAACAGTGCATCAGCATTCAAAAAGAAAAAGTTGAATCTTAATCTGATTATGTTATATTTTGAAGGGAATATGTTTGATGGGATTTTTAATTTGTCAGGGCTTGAGATGTTGTAAGTGAAGACCCATCCCATGAAATACTTTTTTTTTTTTTTTTTGGTTTAATAATATTAGTGAAGTTTGGACATTGACATCCACTTATAAAATATCTGTAGATTAGGACACCAGTTATAATATGTTGTCTTTTTCATTGTTGCTTAATTGATGAATGTTAATTTCGAACAAAATAATAAACCTTAAATCAATAATTTATAAATTAAATTAATAATAAAATTAGAAAAATATTTATATAGAGAGAGGATTCACTTGCACAATTCTAAAATTATATAATTTTACACAATTTTTAAATCATTGATTTATTTTAGATCTAAAAGCTAAAATCATATTAACATTTTTAACTGCACTTATCTCTTTCTTATTTAACTTATCATTGTATTTTTTTTTTTTCCTGTTTTGCATTTAATATATTATTTTCATTGAAATTAAAAAACAAGATAAAAAATCTTTTCCCAGCGTATTGACTTTCATCTTAAAGAGCAGAAATGATTTTTGTTCTACGACCATC
The DNA here is from genome assembly GCA_947687605.1 of Reutealis trisperma. Taxonomy (NCBI): domain Eukaryota; kingdom Viridiplantae; phylum Streptophyta; class Magnoliopsida; order Malpighiales; family Euphorbiaceae; genus Reutealis; species Reutealis trisperma. The sequence goes on along the minus strand of CANTUT010000644.1, from coordinate 437,054 downwards.
AATTAATATAATTTTTTTTACCATTTTAATATATTTTTTATCCGGATTTTTATTAATATATTACAATTTGTGAATTTAAGTGTATTTACACATTTCCAAAACAAAGAAAAAGGTAAACATGTATTTTCCATGGATTTACATTAGAAACAAGCAATTGCAGGTTTTCTTCTTCCCCCTCTTTATTTTTTAAATTTTAATGAAAAGAATGACCTAAAAATTGGGAGTTTCAAACAATTGACATAGCTACTTTATTTCTAAAAAATTTAAACAGTCCACCCATATTGAGTTAAAATAGAAGTAGCCCACGGAGAAAGTATCTCACTTGAAAGACAAATGAATCTGGCCCTTAAGTTCGTTAACTACTAAGGCTTTCGGTTTGACCTGATTATACCTACGAGCTTCAAGTAGTTTGAAGATAAAGCAGCTCAAAGATAAAGCAGCTCAATCCAAAATTCAAATAGCTCAAAATTTCTCACAAAGATCCTCTAATTAGAATACAAGTAGCCCATTGGGCTTTTCCTAGATGAACAGCTCTAATAGTGCCTTCACCCTAATAAAGTAAGATGACTCATGTTAGAATGAGGCGATAAGCATGGCATGCCAAAGACGTCACCCCTCCATTGTCCTCAAGTACATGCATGGTGTCAAAAGACTAACACAAGAAAGATTGCTTGTCTCATCAGTTTAGACTTTTGCTCTCCTCTCCGCTATTAGGATGTTGCCATCCATTCACCTATTCCCATCCGTGGCTTAGTTGAACCACTATGAAAGAGAAAATTACTCACTCATAAAAGTAAGTGGGCTTTGACTAAAAACTTTGTATAAGAACTAGAAAGAGACCAATTCTTCTTCCTCGAGATTCCTTCATTTTCAAGCCTACTGATTTAGGCAATGAAGGTTCCCCATCGAGTTCATCTTAGGGAGTTCCTAGTCCATTTTTTCTTTGTCTACGGGTTCCATTTCCTCACTCTCACACCAAAGGTTCTCTAAAAATGGAATGAGGTAATTTTATCTCATCAAAATTGCACCGTCTATAGGACACAACATTAAAAAATCATGTCCCTCCCTCTCTTTTTCTGGCTAAATATACTAGATCCAGCTACAAAAAATTACTCAATAGCTTCTTTGTGATCCATACATCTTTCATGTTGATGGAAGCTAAAAAATATCATCATCCATTGAATATCCAAACTCATTTTTTTCTCAAAATCAACATTGGATTACAAAAAATTATAACATTGGAATCATCGTCCCTAACAAGAGGGTGGCTAACCACTATCAAGCATTCAATCATTAGCGATGGCACGCTTCCCTATGCATAAGAGTTTGATATATGTTCAATGTACCTATACTCAGGCACACCCAAACACGACAACCTTATCCTTATCCACAGCCACATCATTGCCATGTGGCCTAATGGAAGAGTAACATATAATTAGTGAGGTGAGGTGCCACTATTCGAGCTCCTCAAGCTCACCTTACTTTTTGAGCTCCTTATCTTGCTTTACCTCTTGAGCTCTTTAGCTCACCTCTTTATTCAACATAGATGCCCAGCCACCAACTGATCAAAGATTAGCTGGGTCAATTAAATTAAACCAATTTATCACTTTTTGATCTAGTTTAGTTTTTTTTTTTTTTTTCAATCTTCAAGCCAGTCAAATTGGTTCCCAAGGTTTTTGGGCATTCTTTTTTCATAATTTGGAGTCAAAAATTGCAAATTCAAATCACAACATGGGGTTTTGGTACATTCACCTTCTAGTTCAAGGGAAAATCACTCAATTAGGCCGCCAAAAGCATATTCTTCAGTTTGTAGCTCATTTTTATTGATCTAAAAATATTTCAAATGATCTTTGAGGTTGTCCATGTCACTCTAGGTAATAAAAAATAACTATATTAAATTTAGGTGAAAGATCGCAGGGCAACTACCTGTAAGAAAGAAAGTCCTAGATAAGTAAAGACCTAAATAAGTCTACTCCCTGCAAGAGGAAGAAAGACCTTTATAAGTCTAGGCAAAAAACTGCAAGGTAACTCCCTGTAAGAGGGAAAAGACCTAGTATGGCTAGGTGAAAGTCTGCAAGGCATATTATGTGAAGACCTCTAAGTAAGGTAGATTTTTAAAGCCCTCTATCTATGAGGCATATTATATAAAGACCTTCAAACGAGGTGGTTTTCCAAAGCCCTATATTGATGAGGCATATTATATGAAGACCTCAAAGTGAGGCGAATTTCTATATTCCACTAAGAGGTGTATTATTATTTAAAGACCTCCCTTAGCTAGATATATCATATAAAGATCTCCAAGTGATATGAATTTCTAAAGCCCTTTATCAACGAGAAATATTATATGAAGACCTCTAGATGAATTGGATTTCTAAAGCCCTTTATCAACTAGGCATATTATATGAAGAGCTCCAAGTGAATTGGATTTCTAAAGTCCTCTACAAGGCTTATTAATATTTAAAGACCTCCATCGATGAGGCATATTATATGAAGATCCTTAAGTGAGGTGTATTTCTAAAACTTTTTATTGACGAGGCATATTATATGAAGACCTCTAGGTGAGGTGGATTTCTAAAGTCCTTTATGAGACGTACTATTATTTAAGACCTTATTCGAAAAAGCATATTATATGAAGACTCCAAGTAAGGTGGATTTCCAAAGCCCTCTATGGATGAGGCATATTATATAAAGACCTTTGAGTGAGGTTGATTTCTAAAGTCCTCAATGAGATATATTATTATTTAAGACATCTCTTAGCAAGGTACATTATTTGAAGACATTTAATAAAGGAGAATCTTAAAGCTATTAGGAATATTTAAGTTTGCATGTTGTGGTATCAAAGACTTAAAGCTATTTGGAATTTGTAAGTGCACATATTGTGGCATTAAAGACCTGAAGCCATTAGAAACCATAAGATTACACCATGATGTGACAATCATATAGCATTCTTCTACATACTTCATATATAAGCCCCTAGTTATGGCTCATCCTCTAGTATCAAGCTCCTCAACTCACTTCTTTATTTGGGCATTTGATTGCCTCGACATTAAGTTTCTATATTCTGGCATTCGATTACCTTAATATTGAGTTTTTCTATTCAGGCATCTAATTGCCTCAACATCAAGCTTCTCTAGTTAGGCATCTTATTGCCTTGACATTGAGTGCCTAAGCTCTCATCTTTATAAGGCATGCAACTATCTTGAGATTAAGTTCCTAAACTCACCTCTTTATTTAGGCACCAACTGCCTCTCTATCTAAGCTCTTCAACTCGCCTCTCTAATATCGAGCTCATTAACTAGTCTTTTCTCACCGAGCTCCTTAGCTTGCCTCCATAATGCCTAGCTCCTCAGCTTGCCTCTCTACGCTAATCACCTTAACTCACCTCTCTATATTAAGCTTGTCAGCTTACCTCTTTATCTTGGCATCTAGCTATCTTTAGATCAAACATGTATGACGCCAAAGACGTCACCCATCCACAATCCTTAAGTACATGCATAGTGTTAGAAGATTGACATAAGAAAGGTTACTTGTTCTAGCAATTCAGACTTCTCCTCTCATCTTTGTCATTAGGATGTGACCACCTCTTTGGCTATTCCCATTTGTCAGCCTTGTTGAACCACTATAAAAGGGAAGCATACTCACTCATACAAGTAAGTGGGCTTTTACTAAAAACTCTCTATAAAAATCAGGAAGAGACCAATTTTTCTTCCTTAAGGTTCCTTCATTTTCAAGCCTACTCATTTAGGCATTGGAGGCTCCCTACCAGGTCCATCTCAGGAGCTCTTGATCCATTTTTTTTATTCTTCTAAAATTTTATTTCATCACCCTTGTGCTAGGAGTTCTCTAAAAATGGAAGGAGATAATTTTGCCTCATTAAGTTATATGTTCAATTTGCATAATTTAATTTTTTCCTCTATTTTTTTATATCAATAGAAAATTCATTTTTCTTATTTAAAAATAAAATTAAGGCTTTCCTAGACTTAATTTATTTAAATTAATTCATTGATGAGGAATAAATCTTACTCTTGTCTTGGGGCTTCAAACATGAAATTGGGCCCACTCCTCAAGAGAATATATATGGACTTAAAAGGCCTAGAAGGAAACATCCTTAAGGATGACTTGAGAGGATCCTCAAGACTTATCTAGGATGAGCCATCTTTTTGAAGGTACCTCGCCAAGATGCTCCTTCACTATATTGAGTTCCCTTTATGAGATCCTTGCTCCTTAATCCAAGCCAAACTCACCATGCAAGGAGCTAGCTAGAGTAACTTATATGCTTAGTCATGCCAAAGTGCATGGTAATCAACACTCAAAACTCATAACACATCAACCATTAGTGCATCAAGATAGGACAAAAAGCTAGATCTTGACACCAAGCCAAGGTATAACCCTGACAGGAGGCATGTGGTGCAACAGTAGAAGCCTGACATCCAGGATATTGTTTGCCCTATATTGGCTAAGGTCATTGCATACTAATGAGAATGAAGCACTTGTGTAACAATCAACTCAGTTTCCTACTAACACACATAGTAGAAGGCAAACAATCTCACCTATCACTATTCTACGCCTTATTCTATAATTTTTCACCTCCTTTTCTCACTAGAATATTCTCTCAAGATTAATCATCATTTTCCTCGAGATATCTAAGAATCAAGCCACTGATTTAAGCATTAGAGAGGTCTTGCCAAGTACATGCTTGACACTTTGATGCTTATTCTCTCATCTTAAAGGTCCAAAAAGTTGTCTTAGACTGTAACCCAAACAAAAGAGATTCATTACCATTCTTTGATGATTTTTGAATCATCACTCATCATTTAACTAACAATAAAACATTATTTAAAAAAAAAAAAGAACACTAACAATAAAACATTTTAGCCTATATATTAAACGAAGTACTTAAAAAAATGATAATACCCTAACGAACTTCAGGAATAACAGGACTTTGACTATTTCGATGGCATGTTCATTTTAAATGGAAAGAGAACAAAATTAGCACATGATTCTTAAATTAGGAAATTTTAATTTCTCTTTGAATTTATTAAGTCCCGGTAAAGCATATTATATGGAGACCTCCAAGTAAGGTGGATTTCCAAAGCCCTCTATTGAAGAGGCATATTATATAAAGACCTTTGAGTGAGGTAGATTTCTAAAATCCTCCATGAGATATATTATTTTTTAAGACATCTCTCAGCAAGGTACATTATTTGAAGACATTTAATGACAGATAATCTTGAAGCTATTAGGAATATTTAAGTCCACTTGTTGTGGCATCAAAGACTTGAAGCTATTTGGAATTTGTAAGTGCACATATTGCGGCATTAAAGACCTGAAGCCACTAGAAACCATAAGATTACACCATGATGTGACAATCATATAGTATTCTTCTACATGATTCATATATAAGCCCCTAGTTATGGCTCATCCTTTAGTATCAAGCTCCTTAACTCGCTTCTTTATTTCGGCATCCGATTACCTCAACATTAAGCTTCTCTATTCTTGCATTCGATTACCTTAATATCGAGCTTTTCTATTTAGGCATCTAATTGCTTCAACATCGAGCTTCTCTATTCGGGTATCTTATTGCCTCAACATTTAGCGCCTAAGCTCTCATCTCCATAATGCCTAGCTCCTTAGCTTGCCTCTCTACACTAATCACCTTAGCTCACCTCTTTATATTGAGCTTGTCAGGTTGCCTCTTTATTTTGGCATCTAGCTATCTTTAGATCAAACATGCATGACACCAACGACGTCACCCATCCATAATCCTTTAGTACATGCTTAGTGTCAAAAGATTAACATAAGAAAGGTTACTTGTTCTAGCAATTCAGACTTCTCCTATCTTCTTTATCATTAGGATGCGACCACCTCTTTGGCTATTCCCATTTGCTGGCCTAGTTAAACCACTATAAAAGGGAAGCATTCTCACTCATACAAGTAAGTGGGCTCTCACTAAAAACTCTTTATAAAAATTAGGAAGAGACCGGTTCTTCTTTCTTAAGGTTCCTTCATTTTAAAGCCTACTCATTTAGGCATTAGAGGCTCCCCACTAGGTCCATCTCGGGGAGCTCTTAATCCATTTTTTTTCTTCATCTAAAGTTTTATTTCATCACCCGCATGCTAGGAGTTCTTTAAAAATGGAATGAGATAATTTTTGCCTCATTAAATTGTATGTTCAATTTGCATAATTTATTTTTTTTCCTCTAGTTTTTGTATATCAATAGAAAATTGAATTGTTCTTATTTAAAAATAAAATTGAGGCTTTCCTAGACTTAATTTATTTAAATTAATTATTTGATGAGGAATAAATCTTACTTCCATCCTAAGGCTTCAAACATGAAATTAGGGCCACTCTTCAAAAGAATATATATGGACTTAAAAGGCCTAGAAGGAAACATCCTTGAGCCATCTTTCTGAAGGTACCTCGCCAAGATGCTCCTTCACTATATTGAGTTCCCTTTATGAGATCCTTGCTCCTTAATCCAAGCCAAACTCACCATGCAAGGAGCCAGCTAGAGTCACTTACATGCGTAGTCATACCAAAGTGTATTGTAATCAACACTTAAAACTCATAGCACATCAGCCACTGGTGCATCAAGATAGGACAAAAAGCTAGAACTTGACACCAATCCAAGGTACAACCCTGACATGAGGCATGTGGTGCAATAGTAGAAGCCTGACTTCTAGGATATTGTTTGCCTTATGTTGGCTAAGTCCTTTACACACTAATGAGAATGAAGCACTTGTGTACCAATCAACTCATTTTCCTAATAGCACACATGGTATAATGCAAATATTCTCAGTACCACATTTCTATGTCTTATTCTACAACTTTTCATCTCTTTTTCTCACTAGAATATTCTCTCAAGATAGATTATCTTTTTCCTTAAGATATCGTAGAATCAAGCCACTCATTTAAGTATTAGAGAGGTCTTGCCAATTACAGGCTTGACACTTTTATGCTCATTCTCTCATCTTATAGGTCCAAAAAGTTGTCTTAGACTGTAACCCAAACAAAAGAGATTCATCACCATTCTTTGATGATTTTTGAATCATCACTCATCATTTAACTACCAATAAGACATTATTTAAAAAAAAAAAAAAAAAAAAAAAAAAAAAAAAAGGAAGAAAGAACACTAATAATAAAACTTTTTAGCACATGTATTAAATGATAACTCTATATTTTTAAAGTTATTTTATTTGTTTAAACTTAAATTTTAGCTCAGTTCTCGAAAATGCAATAATATTATTACTTATTTTTAGAAATAAATAGTTATACAATTTATAAATAAATTATAATATATTTTTAATATTTTTATTTTATTTTTGCATATCAAAATGATGTCATAATGATGCAGTAATATCATAACCCAGATGATAATATCATTTTATAAATGATGCAGACAATGATATCATTTTATAAATGATGTAAGCAATGATGTCATGAAATTAATAATGTAATTAATTTAGGTAATTAATTAAAAAAATATTTTTTTTATTTTTAAAATTTTAAACCAAATAAAATTTTTATTTATTATGCATTTAAATTATTTTTAAATATTTTTTTAGAGAAATTATTTCTTAAGTAAAATTTGAGGAAATTATATTTAATTTTAATATTATTAATGAAATTAATTTATAAGAATATTATGATCATTTATGTAGAATAAAATAATTATTTTATACTATGAACCAAATTATGGAATTGGAATATTTTTTCTATTCTTTAGGAATAGTTATTATATTCCTTGTGTATGTTATTCTGCGAACCAAACATAACATAAAAATTAATTAGTATGACAAGTAACAAGTTAAATTTTTAAAATTTAATACTAATTTAGCAGGTAACAAGTTATTTCATCCAAATGGTTAAGATTAAATTTGATAATCCAATTATTTTATATACATTGGGATAACTTATCCCTGCTGCATAGTAGAAGACATCATAATTAACTGCAAATGCTTATAATTAACATCTTTAACATTCCTACAGAATATTAAGGAGTTGCTCAATTAATGATACAATACCTTCATATATTGTCCAATGGCCTCAATTATAGTATCTGTATGTATCCTTTTTTCTACAAATTGAAAGCTTTCCTCTTTTTTGGGAAAGAGGATTTCTCTATTGTTTGATGGGAAAAAATTATAAAAATGCATGAACATCATTTTGTTTGTTTTCTTTGATCAGCGCCGCTAGGTGTTGCACTGTTGCACTGCAACGTTGCTAGTGTGACACTATAGTTTATGTTTATTTATGTTTGAACCTATTACATTTTTTTTATGTTTATTTTTTTATTTATTTCATATGATTTATTCATTTTATGTAATTTTATATAAACTTTATATAATGAATATTAAAACTTTATTTGGATGATTCTAAATTATGCATATAAAATTATATAAAATAAATAAGAAAAGTATATAAAATGAATACGTCATATGAAACAATTGAAAAAATTATGTAAAATTATGTAAAATAAAGTTTAAAAAAATTATTTAAACTTTTACAATAATACCTTGCTTCCACGTAAGCTTCTAAAATTGAAAGTTTCTTTGTATCTTGAAACAAGTTTTGATTAATTTTTTAATTTTTTCAAAATTTGAAAACTTTTAACTAACACTTAGAAATTTTGAGAAAACTTCATGAGACGCTTTTGAGAAATTTGAAGTATATTTTTTATCGTAAATTTTTAATTGAGGTTTTAGTTAATACTGTACTTTGTGCTTTCTACGTTGTAACGACTAGCATTGTATTTGTCTTATATGTGTGTGTATAATCTTAAGACGGCCAAAGCTCATTTCATCTAATACTTTTATGTTTTCATGAACAATCTATTTGCAGCGACTTGAGCTTCAACAATTTAATTGGCCAAGTCCCACACTTTAAGGATTCAAGTTTAATGGTGATGTATGTGACTAACTTTCTCTCAACTATTTAAGAATATTGGGATTATCACCCAAAATTTTAATTAATAAGATTTCAAAAACTATTTTCGTCTCAAAAAAAAATTGTTACTTTTTTTTTCTGCACATAATTTAAGAATACAATAAATAAAATGATATTTTTTTTCCTTTTATTCCTTAAGAATACAATAACACGTCAGCCATTAGTGCATCAAGATTAGACAAAAAGCCACCCTGACATGAGGCATGTGGTGCAATAGTAGAAGCCTAACATGCAGGATATTGTTTGCCCTATATTGGCTAAGTCCGTTGCAAACTAATAAGAATGAAACACTTGTGTACCAACCAACTCATTTTTCTACTAGTACACATGGTATAAGGCAAACATTCTCACCTACTATTATTCTACGCCTTATTCTACAATTTTTCATCTATTTTTCTCACTAAAATATTCTTTCAAGATAGATCATCTTTTTCCTTAAGATATCTAAGAATCAAGCCATTGATTTAAACATCAGAAAGGTCTTACCAAGTTCAGACTTGACATTTTGATGCTCATTCTCTCGTCTTAAAGGTCCAAAATATTGTTTTAGACTGTAACCCAAACAAAAGAGATTCATTACTGTTCTTTGATGATTTTTGAATCATCACTCATCATTTAACTAACAACAAAACATTATGAAAAAAAAAAAAAAAGAAGAAGAACACTAACTATAAAACGTTTTAGCACATATATTAAACGAAGTACATAAAAAAATGATAATACACTAACAAGCTTCAAGAATAACAGGATTTTGACTATTTTGATGGCATGTTCATTTTAAATGGAAAGAGAACAAAATTTGGACATGATTCTTAAATTAGGAAATTTTAATTTCTCTTTGAATTTATTAACTTTGACTTTAAAGAAGCCATTGGATCTAATTCAAATCTAATTTATTAACTTTATACTAGTGTAAGTGGATCCTTAATTCCTTTTACATATATATATATATATATAGATACTTCAGGATAATTCAAAAAGTATAATTAGATATATAGGTACAAAATTCAGGATTTTATTTTATGGTTAATGCTTTCTAAGATTTAATTTTCACTAGTTTTAGGTCGGTTAGTGGCCTAAAAAATCTTGGTTTAACATTCCCAAAGAAAATAAACATGACTAGTTTACAAATTTTGTCAATTTACAAATATGAAGAGTATGTTTGGTATTCTCCATCTATGTCTTTAATTCCTTCACCATTGATAACTAACCGCAAATGCTTATAATTAACATTTTTAACATTCCTATAGAACATTGAGGTGTTGCTCAATTAATGATACAATACCTCTGTATATTGTCCAATGGCCTCAATTACACTATTTGTATGTATCCTTTTTTCTACAAATTGAAAGCTTTCCTCTTTTTTAGGAAAGAAGATTACTCTATCGTTTGATGGGAAAAAATTATAAAAATGCATGAACATCTTTTTGTTTGTTTTCTTTGATCGGTGCTGCTAGGTGTTGCACTGTCACACTGCCGCGTTGGTAGTGTAACACTATGATTTATATTTATTTATGTTTGACCCTACCACATTCTTTTTATGTTTATTTTTTAATTTATTTCATATGATTTATTCATTTTATGTAATTTTATATAAACTTTATATAATGAATATTAAAACTTTATTTGGATGATTCTAAATTATGCATATAAAATTATATAAAATAAATAAGAAAATTATATAAAATGAATACTTCATATGAAACAATTGAAAAAATTATGTAAAAGAAATGCAGCAAGACCAAATTAATGAGGCCATGTGCAACAACTAACAGGTTTTTCCTTTTTTGATATGTGTTTTTAAACTTTTACAATAATATCTTGCTTCCACGTAAACTTCTAAAAATCAAAGTTTCTTTGTATCTTGAAACAAGTTTTGATTAATTTTTTAATTTTTTCAAAATTTGAAAACTTTTAACTAACACTTAGAAATTTTGAGAAAACTTCATGAGACGCTTTTGAGAAATTTGAGGTATATATTTTATCATAAATTTTTAATTGAGGTTTTAGTTAATACTGTACTTTGTGCTTTCTACGTTGTAACGACTAGCATTGTATTTGTCTTATATGTGTGTGTATAATCTTAAGACGGCCAAAGCTCATTTCATCTAATACTTTTATGTTTTCATGAACAATCTATTTGCAGCGACTTGAGCTTCAACAATTTAATTGGCCAAGTCCCACACTTTAAGGATTCAAGTTTAATGGTGATGTATGTGACTAACTTTCTCTCAACTATTTAAGAATATTGGGATTATCACCCAAAATTTTAATTAATAAGATTTCAAAAACTATTTTCATCTCAAAAAAAAATTGTTACTTTTTTTTTCTGCACATAATTTAAGAATACAATAAATAAAATGATATTTTTTTCCTTTTATTCCTTTAATAATACAATAAATACACTTAAATTTATTCTTTTGAGACACTAAAAACATATTAAAGAATTAACTTTTGTTTATTAAAGACTAAAAATAGAGTAAAAAATAAAACTATTAATATAAAGGTAATAATGTTTTTTGGATATCCCAAAAAGAAAAAAGTGATAATCTTTTTGAGACGGAAGATAAATATCTGAATTATCCTTTGAATAAACAGTAAAGGAAAAAAATAATGAATAAAATTAGCTTTTGTTTCTTTCTCTTTCAATCCTATGAAAAGGGAAGAGGATATTGAATTTGAAAAATTATAGGCTCTATTTGGTAAAACTCAATTCAATTTTATTTTATTAATAAAAAATACAATTTTTATGTTTAAATTGTTCCCAATAGATAAATTAATAATAAATTCAATTTATTTTATATTCTTATTTACATTTATTCGTTTGAAACAATTGATAATAATATTAGTTTTAGGACAGTACGTTTGATAGAAATTAACTGATTATTAACAATAATTTTTGAGAAATTTATTTTCTGGTTATTTTATTTTATTTTTTACTTTATTATTACATTCTACAAAAGCAAAAGGGGCATAAAACAAATTAACCAAACAGAACATAAAATATCATGACTAATTTTCTAAAGCAATTATACCATAACTTTATCATGACCATAACCTTACGCAGTTTAAAATTATGATTCGATACAATAAATTATTGGATTTTTAAATAATTTATATATTTAAAAATTTCAACACTTACATTATTCAGTCTGTATTGTTAAAAAATTAAATAGATGTATCATTTTAGAGATTTAGAGGTTAACTTATTACTTAATTTTATTTTCAGCATTTAATCATTTTAAAATAATTTGATAATATAAAATGGTCTAAATTTAAAATTTTTAATTAAATAAAAAATAATTTAAAATGGTAAGTTAAAATATTTGATTTAAAATTTTTACTGAATATGCTCAGCTATTGAATTTTTAAAAACTTTTTATTAGAGTGATTTTTATTCCCTTAGCATATTCTTTAGAATATTTATTGTCTTAAAATTTTATATTAAAATGATTTTTATACCCATAACATATAAATAATAAATATGATATTATTTTTAAAAGCTATTGGGAAATATTATCCTAATATGATTCTTGCTTCTATATTTTTTTTATTTATTCTTTGACAAAATACATATATATATATATATATATATATATATATATATATATATATATATATATATATATATATATATATATATATATATATATATATATATATAATTATTATTTGGTCATTCAACATACAGTATAAATTAAGAAAATATTTTTTATATATAAAATTTCACTAGTAACTGTTGGATCCATTTTTGAATTAAAATTTAATTTTATTTAATTACATAGATTTAAAAAGTATTTCTAACAGAAAAAAAAGAAAAGAAAAGAAAATTTAAAAATTTAAACCATTCATGAATTTCAAATTTCACTAGTAAATTTTTTTTTACACGTGTTAGAAAATCAAACAAATCTGTATATCTCACAAAATCCTTTAATTTAACAGTCATATATCTCTATTTTTATTCATGAAATCAAATTTGGAATATTCATTAGTAATTGTCAAACATAATTATTAAATTGAAGATTTTGTAAGATTTTATGAATTTATTATATTTCCTAAAATGTGTAAAAAATTTATTTCCAAAGGCTTAATCTAGTAGTATTATGTTCATATTCATGAGTAATTGTTAAACATAATTATTAAAAAATATATCTCCCCTCATATATAATCTAGAAAACTAATAGTATATCTAAATTAGTCCTTGAATTTTTTAGAAAAGTTATGGCATCTTTAACTTTTAATTTTGTAATCAATAAATTTAAAATTAAGTATATACCAATGTTGCCTTGCAAAGATCTTTCACTCAATAATTTCACAAAAGTTTTATATCCGCACAATGAAAATGGAATGGTTTCAAATTCCCCAAACACAATTATTATGTAAGGGATTTAATAAATCTATCTCCATCAGGCCCTTTTTTTTTTTTTTTTTTGGAGTTTCAAATCTCACCTTTTTTTTTTTTTTTTTTTTTTGCTAATTGCATTATATATATTGGTAGTCATACAGTGAGCCTACAAGGTACATTAATTGAATCTTATTAATTAGGGTTAATGTATCCATATACCATGAACTTTACGACATTTTATAATTGTACTCCATTTTTATAAACTTTTTGTTTGGAACTATATTATAATTAGATGCACTGGATAAAAATTAGTTCTCACTTTTGGTGGCATGACACTTAGGACAACCAAGTGGGACTTAGGGCTGAATGGTTAACTCATGAGTTATATATATGTATATATATATATTTTGTCTTTTTTTCTCATTTCATCTCTCTTCACTTTCACTCTCCCTCAAACCCTAAGCCTCAAATTTTTTATGGAAGAATAATAATTCTTCCAAAGGAACTACTACCACTGCCACTGTCGTCGCTTTTACAAAGGAGTTAGGCAAGGAACTTGGGGCACATGAGTCACGAAGATCCGAGATGGCTTGGTACTTTTGCATTCTACTTTGCTCATCCATCTTCTTCCTTCTCTGCCGCTTATTCCTCTTCTTCATCATCCACTCGTGAAGGCGGCGACTCAAGTTCTTCCTCTCTACTTAGACTCTTCATTATTTAATTTACTCAAAATAGTATCACATTTTATTTATACATTAACTAATAAACTACACAAACGGCCCCATTTCTAGGGAGTTCTTGTGGAAGAGAAAGTACTCCTTTTTTTTTTTTTTCAATCTTTTATTCTTCTCTCTTCAATCTTTAATTCTTTATTATTATCTCTAGCCAAAAAATTATTGTAAAAGGATCTACGTCTTTCTTCCATTAAAATGTAACCTTCTTTCTAGTTTTTTTTACCCTTAAATTTTCAATCATAGGATTCATAAATAGACATATACATTGATGAGTTTGAGTATGGTTTGCATTTTAAGTTTTGGTTAGTTTAATTTGTTGACAAGAAATAATCTTTTTGGCTTCTATTTTGTGGGTTTTGATTATTTGAGAAGGAGAAATGAGAAATTGAAAAGTTAAAACCAAAAGCAAAGATTTCTATCAAGTTTTTAGGGTTGAATAAGGAATGCTCTGCTATGGTTTTTTTTTTTTTTTTGCTAGAATTGCTAGAGAATTCCATAGAAAATGTGAGGCTTAGGTTTTGGGGAGAGAGAAAGCGATGAGAGAGAGAGATTGAAAAAGAAAAAAAATAAAGAAAAAAAAAACACAAGTTAAACCATAGTTAACCATTTGCAGTAAAAAAGCATACATAAGTTTTTTTTGCTCGGGAAAAGGATGGACATAAGAGTTAAATTGATTAAAGTTCTCTTCATCTATATATTTGGGTGTATGACATAGGAGCATACTCCAAGTGTATGCAAGAATTTTCATAACAATTAAGCTCGAGATTCCATTGATCATCCTAGATGTCATGCTACTAAGAGAGAGAGTTATTTTTTGTCTAGCTGATCTAAATAGGGTACAATTGAAAACTATATTTATAATTGAGCAAAATCATTTAGTTTATAAAAAGGAGGTATAATTGCAAAATGTGGCAAAGTTCTGGGCATATGGATATATTAAACCTATTAATTATGTTTTGCAATAGCAAAAATCTTCAACTATATATTCCATTCCTAACAAATTTATTCCTCTTTAATTTAGGAAATACATATCTCAAATAGGAAAGGAATGTCATAAGAAGTGTATGTTTACTCCTCCGCAATCTAATTAAACACTAATAGTAAAGCCAATAATGTGGTTTATAATAAACGAGCAATATCAGCATATATGCTAATAATTTATTATTATTATTATTATTATTATTATTATTATTATTATTATTATTATTATTATTATTATTATTATTATTATTATTATTATTATTATTATTAAATGAATGAATTTTTTTTATTATTGATCAATGATGTATAAGGTTCTATTTATACATAAAGAATAGGATACTGCCAGCTCATCTAATTCACTAACTAATCCTAATTACATTGTAACTAACTGAACTAAATAAGTTACAAAGCTAACAACTTAATAACAGAATCTGTTACTCCTTTCTTGAGCTTTGGTGTTGCAGCTTCTCCTTCTTCTTCTCACTTTGACACTCCCCCTTAAAATGGACATATAAGTTTTGTATGTTCATTTTGCTTACCAAGTAATAGAATTGACTTGGAAGTAATGCCTTAGTCAATATATCTGTTGTCTGCTCTTTCGTGTGCACATACTCCAAGTTTATTATTCCGTCAAGCACCTTCTCTCTAATAAAATGACAATCTAACTCAATGTGCTTTGTCCTTTCATGAAATATAGAGCTTTTAGCAATCTGTATAGCAGATTTACTATCACAATAAATGGCAATAGATTGCATAATCTTAACTCTTAAGTCTTTCAGCAAGGATTTGAGCCATACTATTTCACAACCTGTGGTTGCAAGTTCTATATATTCTAATTCTACTAAACTCCTTGACACTACTAATTGTTTCTTTGATTTCCAACATATCAAAGAGTTTCCTCAATAAACAACATATCCTGTCAAAGACCTTCTAGTATCCAAACATCCTACCCAATCACTGTTTGAGAAAGCTTGTAGCTTCAATTCTGACCTTGCTAAGAACAAAATGCTTTGACCAGGCACTTTCTTCAAGTATTTTAGAACCTTTAGTGCAGCTTGAAAGTGCTTCTCTATTGGTCTATCCATGAATTGTGTCAATAAATTCACACAGTAGCTAATATCTGGCCTTGACAAGGTAAGATACATCAACTTACCTATCAATCTTCTATACACAGTAGGGTTTTCAAGTAAATTTTCATCAGTATGCTGCAATTTGTGATTTGCTTCAATAGGAACACTGGATGGTTTTGCTCCTAACAACTTGAACTCTTGTAATAATTCAAGAGTATATTTTCTCTGGCATAAATGAATGCCTTCATATGATCTAATCAATTCTAATCCCAATGAATATTTCAAACTTCCTAAATTTTTGAGTTTGAAATGTGAATGTAAATTGTTTTTCAATTCTTCAATAAGAGAAGCATCAATACTTGCGACTACTATATCATCAACATAAACTAGCAGTGCTATAAAACCTTGATCAGTACCTTTGGTAAATAATGAATAATTTGATTTAGATTGAACTAGGTTTAGTTTAAGTAAAGCTTATGTTAGTTTAGCATTCCATTGCCTTGAGCTTCCTTTAATCCATAAAGTGACTTCTGGAGCTTGCTAACCAACCTTATGTTTAGGAATAGGTTTACCAGATTCATCTAGTAACTCCCCCTGAATCTGGTATCCATATGGAATATCCATATACACATCTTCATAAAGGTCTCCATTCAAGATGTATAAGATGCCAACCTTTAATTGCTGCTAAGGATAAGAAGACTCTAACTGTGGTATGTTTAACCGCTTGACTGAATGTTTATGTGTAATCAAAACCCTCCCTTTGATTGTAACCTTTAGCAACTAACCTTGCCTTAAATCTTTCTACTGAACCATCCGCATAATGTTTGATTTTAAACACCCATTTGCAGCCTATACTCTTCTGTCCAGCAGGTAAAGGTACTATATTCCAAGTCTAATTAGTTTTCAAGGCTACAAGTTCATCTCTTATAACTTCCACCCAGTGAACAGATTGACAAGCTTCCTTATAGTTTTGTGGTTCAATAATAGAAGAAATGGAACAAGCAAAATGTTGTGAAGAAGAGTCTAAATGATTATAAGAAATATACTGCTTTATAGGATGAGATGTGACTGAAGATGTAGTAGAATCTGTAAATGAATGTGAAGTCATGTGAACATGATAGTCTTGTAAATAGGTAGGTAACCTACTGGGTCTAGAACTTTTCCTAGTTGGAATCTCAAATGTTGAAGTGGGTAAAGTAGCAAGTAACTCATTAGGTAAATTTGATGAAGATGAAATAGGTAAATCAGTAGAAATAGGTGATTCAGGAATAAAAAGTTGTTCTTGATTTTCTAAATGAACATAAGTATTAGGTAGTGAGGAATGAGTGTAATTAGACTCAAACAAATGTCATTGTGAAGAAGAACGAAAAGAAGGATAAGAATCAGTACTATGTAATGTTGGAATGATAGGTAAAGCTAAAGAGGAATCCTGATGTGATGGAGCAGAAGTAAGATAAGGAAAACTATTTTTATGAAAAATGACATCTCTAGAATAAAAGACAAATTGAGTGGACATGTCATAGACTTTATATCCTTTGATAGCAAAAGAATATCATAGAAATATACATTTTCTAGCTCTGTCATCAAACTTTTTCCTACAAGGTTAAAGATTAAAAGCGAAGGCAAGACAACCAAAACTTCTGAGATGAGTGTAAATAGGAACTTTGTTGAATAAAACCTCATAAGGTGATTTAACTTTCAAGATAGGTGTAGGTGTTCTATTTATAAGATATACTGAGGTTAAAACTACATCCCCCAAAATTTGGTAGGTAAACCTGAATGAATAAAAAGGGATCTTGCAACATTAAGAATGTATTGATGTTTTCTTTCCACAACCCCATTTTGTTAAGGTGTGTAGGGACAAGTGGTTTGATGAACAATTCCATGTTCAGTGTAAAAAGAAGGTATAGAGAACTCTAAACCATTATCACTTCTAATTGTTTTAATTTTGGTATTAAACTGGATGAGAATGAGTTGATAGAATTGAGGCAATATATGAGATACCTCAAATTTATGTTTCATGAGATATACCCATACATATTTTGTGTAATCATCTACTATAGTGAGAAAACAGTGATTACCATAAATGTCTTTTTGGGAATAAGGTCCCCATACATCTACATGAATAAGATCAAAAGCATTTGAAGTATTACACTGATAAATAGGGAAAACAGCTCTTTTCTGTTTAGCCAATGGATAAGTAATACAATCTTTACAATTTTCGAAAATAATATCAGGTAATATAGAAGACAATTTATTGAAAGGAAGATGACCTAGCCTATGATGCCAAGTCTCAGCTGAAACAACACAAGCATAGCTAGAACATAAAGGATATGAAGATGGAGGTCTTGAAGACTCATTGTTCAGGTAGTATAAACCATTATGTAGCTTAACTAATCCAATGGTCATCCAAAGTGAGAGGACCTGGACATAGCAAATAGGAAAAAAATATAATGAGACACGATTGTGGATTTTTGAGTAACTTACTGACTGATAACAAATTGAAGTTAAATGTAGGAATATACAGTATAGTGGTGAGAGTAAGATGTGAGTTTATAATCACTGTGTCTATATATGCCACTTTTACACTCATTCCATTGAGTAATTTGACTGAAAAATTATTGACAGCAACATATGAATCAAACATATGTAATGAACTAACTATGTGATCTGTTGCTCCTGAGTCAATAATCCATGGAGCAACAGTGAAATTTGAGTGAAGTAAATGTTGAAGATTACCCACAGAAAAGATTGAAGTAATTTTACCTGCAAAATTGATTGAGTGAGTTGAATTGGAAGCAAATGGATTGGTAAAGATTGAAGCAATAGGATTGGAAGAATGTGTAGTCTATTCACTGAGTAAAGTCATAAGTTTCTAAACTTGATCCTTAAAAAGATTTAATTCTAACATTGGATTAGTGATAGAAACTACAGTATGAGAATTGAGATCTTCCATACCAGAAGAAGCAGAAGCAACTTGATTAACTGTCTTACTTCCACATATTTGTCTCTTGTTTCTAGTATCATATTTGGTGAATTTAAAATCTAGAGGAAATCCAATCAATCTGAAAACAATTCTCCTTAATGTGCCCTTGCTTTCCACAATGATAACACACCTTAGTGGAATTAAGATTCCTTTTGACTGCCATTATAGTTCCTTCGTTAAAATTTTGTGCTTGCAAAAGGAAAGATCTCTGTGATTCTTCTCTTAACACCATGTTATAAGCTTGATCTAGTGTGGAAATGGTTTCATATTGATAATATGAGATCTGATTGATTGAAAATTCTGATTTAATCCATTAAGAAATCTAAACACTAGATCCTTCTGTTCTGCTTCAACAAAAACCTTAAAGCAATTTTTTGAACACTTACCACAAGAATAATGTGGTAATGGTTTGAACAACCTCAATTCCTCCCATACACCAGTTAATTCAGTTTAGTAAGAATCAACTGGCCTAGATCCTTGAGTAATAGAGCAAAGTTGATGTTGCAGATTATAAATTCTGGATTCATTAGGTTGAGAAAAACATTCTTCAAGCTTCAACCAAATTTGATGTGCCTCTTCTATATAAAATACAGTAGAGGCTATTGAAGGAGAGATTGAGCGTAAGAGCTAAGCAACTATCAAGCTATTGCATCTAGACCAAGCATTAAAATGTTGATTTGTAGCTGGTAGTTTCTTGATTAAACCATCAATGAAACCTTGCTTGTTGCGTATGGACACAGCAAGCATGAAAGATCTTCACCAGCAAGCATAGCTAGAAGTTGTTAATTCTAGAGTAACAATCACGGAGCTGTGATTTTCAGAATGATGAAGAAAATATGAAGATGATGGATCATCATTAGGATTTGTTTGAGTTGCCATTGAAGCTATGATGAAGAAGTGAAGAAGATAATGAGATTTGATCTGTCAACAAAAGAAAGAGAAGACAAAAGAAACTGAAACTTCACGTGAAGAGAGAGAGAGTGATTTAACTGAATCCAATGCCAAGTAGCTCTGATACCATATTATGAAATGAATGAATTTTTTTTATTATTGATCAATGATGTATACGGTTCTATTTATACACAAAGAGTAGGATACTGCCAGCTCATCTAATTCACTAACTAATCCTAATTACATTGTAACTAACTAAACTAAATAAGTTACAAAGCTAACAACTTAATAACAGAATCAATTACTCCTTTCTTGAGCTTTAGTGTTGCAGCTTCTCCTTCTTCTTCTCACTTTGAAAATTATTATTATTATTATTATTATTATTATTATTATTATTATTATTATTATTATTATTATTATTATTATTATTATTATTATTATTATTATTTTCTCATTGGAGGTTAAATGAGTTGACATAGCATTGTGAGTTACACATAGAAATAGTCCTCCCTTTTAATAACTCTAACCAAATTAATGATAATTTTCGTGATTTGAGAGATTTAGATTTGAAACCTCTCACTTTTCAGACTCTTAAAATTAAGAAATGAAAAAACTAACTAAATCACATATGATATTAACTTAATTAATGTTTGTTGTAGATCGCTCCTTATCTATAAACTGTGGTGGCGAGGAAGTAAAGTTTGGAAAGCAAAACTATGAAAATGATACTGTATCATCTTGTTTCTATCAAAGTCCACAAGGAAATTGGGCTTACAGTTTGTCTGGAGACTATTATGCATCAAACCAAAAAAAATATGGGTTTTATAGTCTTTATGAAGACTTATTGACTACCAATGCAAGTGATTACATTAAGAACTTAACCTATGGAGTGTCCATTCCTGAGGCACAGTTATACGTGAATATGATTTAATCAAAGTAATTGGTATATTGCAGTTCCATATGCCTGTTGGAAAAATTTTGTATCTTTTTTTACATGCATTTAGACTCAATTATCATGTATAAAAATTTAACTATATTGGAACCTATTCTAGGATTGAAAAGAAGACTTGGGGTGTATATATATATATATATATACACACATTACATTTTCATCGCTATTATTTAGAAATTAATTAATAATTTTAAATGTTAAAGTATTAAATTATTTTATAATATAATTATGTAGACAATAAAGTGTAATATATAAATATTGACTCTACTGTTTTGACTTTTATTTTTAGAACTGAACTAAAAGATTGATATAATTACTGTAATTTATAAAAGAAAAAATATATGAATAGAGTCTAAACTTTTTAATTTATGCTATTTTGATATTTAAATTTATTTTTTGTTCAATTAAATGTCTGAACTGGTAATTTTTTTTAATATTTTAATATCTATGACTAGTTTTATAGGATAAAATGATTATATTATTCATTTTATATGCTAAAATAACTTAAATACCCTTATTTCTCATCACTTAAATTATATGTTTCTGTTTTCTTTTTTGAATTTTTCTCTCTTATTATTTATTATATTTTTTCAAATATTTTATTTCCTTTTTTAATTTATTTCATTATTATAGAAAAAATATAAATGAATTTAATTTAATAATTGAATTCTTATTTTATTTTTTAAAATTGAACAGAAAATTAGTATTAAATTTTAATTTTTTAAATGAGAAAAATAAGTATAAAATTTTTTATTTATAATTTTATTTTTCAGAAAGCAAATATAAATTACGATGAAAATGAAGAAAGAAGAGAAAATGAAAAGGAAAAAAGAAAAAGAAAATGAAAATGAAAATGAAAATGAAAATGAAAAATATAAGGTTTTAGGAAAATTATATTTAAGTAAATTTATTATTTAAAGTAAAATATATAATCATTTCCTTTAAAACGCCATAAAGACACCGTATTGTATACAGATACTTGTTATTTTTAGAAAAAGGAATTCTTATAGAAATCACTTAAATCGAAATATTAACCACTAATGGATGTTTCAAAACTCAACCAGACATTATATATATATTTAAAAAATAACCCTTAAAATTTCTTCTTTTGATGATGGTTAAAGGATTTCAACATAAAGGAAGAGGCTGGAGGTGCCATTGTACTTAATGATTTCAGGATGAGAGAGTATTAAAGGATTTCAACATAAAGGAAGAGGCTGGAGGTGCCAACAAAGAATGGATGAAAATTTTCCCAATTACAGTAACTGATGACAATAAACCTTTGGCAATCGATTTCTTAGCTCAAAATGGACCTCTCATTTCAGTTATTTCCGTAACTCCTGGTACAATTAATTAATGTTTCGCTTTCTTGATTAATTGATTCTCTTTGAGCTCACAGTTCACCTCATAATTGCTACTGCTTTTGGATTTGAAGCTCCTAAAAGACTATCAGCTTGGGTAATAGCGGTGATCGTAGTAGGTTGTGTTCTTTCTCTGTTGATTTTATTAGCTTTCATGTGGAGGATGGGATGGATCGGAGACAGAGAGCTGCGCCGTAAGTACAACCATAAGTAATTATATAATCATCCATTTTTTATTGAAATCTAATATATATATATATAAAGCTGGCTTAAAATATTTTAGGATTTGACACGTAACATATATTCTTTATATGTCTATTTTTTATTGGTACACTTGGCAAGAATAAATTAATTAATAATATTAATATTTATTAATAATTAATTTTTATTATGATGAATTAATATTAAAACTGAAATGAATATAATTATAGTCATTATAAGTTGAGTTAATGTATGAAATATTAAATCAATATATTTAAGGCTATAAAAATAACATAAAAAATTACTTTATTAAAATCATATATATATATATATATATATATATATATATATATATATATATATATATATAACCTGCTTAGAATTTATTAGTTTTAGGCACATGGCATGTGTTTGCCATGTGTATATATTTTATTGGTCCACATGTAATTTTTTTCCTTTTATTTATATATAAAATAAGCTTTAAAAAAATTAATATTATTTAATGAAATTTATAATTTAAATCGTTATGACAATTAAATAAATTATAAATATAATTATGATGTATAACATAAATAAAACTGAAAATTTTTTATTTTATCATAATTTAAAAGAATATGTTTCACACACGAGCGCGCGCACGCGCGCGCGCGCACACACACATATATATATATATATATTAATTATGATATTTTTTATTAATCAATATATAATCATATTGTTGGTTAAGAGTAATTATTATAAAAAAAATGTAACTTATAAATAATTTTAATGATCATATGACTACTAAATATATTAAAAATATATATAATTATGAGTTGTAACTAACCAAATTTTTATTTTTATTTTTCAATTAATACAACTATTATTAATTAATGAGATTTGTGACCTAAATCAGGTGTGTGTGTGTATATATATATATATATATATATATATATATATATATATATATATATATATATATATATATGATCTTACCCATATATGTATGTGTTTTTATATGTAAAAACAGGATATGACAAATGAATAGATATAATTTTTGTATTTTTCAAATAAAATATTCAACTCAATAATAAAGAGATTAGTTTTTCTTTTGTTAATTTTTAAATATTTTATCATAAATTTTTGTCTAATTATGTTGTGTGTGTGTATATATATATATATATATATATATATGATTTTATACTTTTATGAGTGTTAAAATATTAATAGTAAAATGTGTACTTATATTAAAAGAAAATTAAAATATTATTACAAATATATCATTAAAATAATAATTTTCAATTAAATATTTTGATGTTTAGTTATATTTATTTATTTTTATATTTATGTAAATTTTCTTTTCAATACTTCTTAATTTTTTTAAATATATTAGTGAAATTGATAAAAAAAAATTTATATTACATAGTATAATATTATAACAAATTAATAATTAACTAAAAATATAAATAAATCATGCAACACATGAGCATAAAGCTAGTTAATATAATTTTGAAATAATTGATACTATAAAGCTTTAATTATGATAAAGATATAGTTTTTATAAATACTTTTTTTTTTTAATGTTTTGTGAAATGAATTAACAACTTATTTGATATTTATTTGGAATAGAAACACACATAAAGATTGGAGAGAGAACATTCACTATATTAAACAGATAATTGATGCCACTAAAAAGTTTAGCCCAACAATGAAGATTGGCAAGAACGGTAATTTTGAGGTAGTCTACAAGGTTGATTTTATTTCTTTTTTTCTCTTAAAAAAAACTTCTTTAAAATTTTGGTTTTTGGAGCGAGAAAATTCTTCCTCGATTTAATAATTTTGCAGGCTGAATTGCCAAATATGACTCTAGCAGTGAAGAAGTTTTTTCCTTAATCAAAAGCTATTGCACAAATAGGAACAGAAATTTATGCCCAAACTTTTAAATTGAAGCATGACAATTTTGAGCAATTGATAGCTACTTATTCACGAAAAGGTTTATATTTGCTAATTTATGAATATATGAGCTATGAATCGATTGAACGAGCCTTATTTGGTAATTTTCTTTTATCCCATGAGCTCAATTTCCTTAGCATTAATACATAAATTAGCCCTGAACTTTTTAGAAAAATAAAATTACTCAACAATGCCACATCTTTTAATTTTTCATTCTTTACTTGCTGTATTAATCATGTAAAATACATACAGATTAGTGTGTAGTGAGGGCGTAAATGGTTTCACTTATTTTCAATCTGCCGAGAATATTTTTTGGCCAATTTATTCATTAACTGAAATTAAATCTTCTTTTCAAGCGAATCAGAGAGTAAACCTCTCATGCTTCTTGATGAGGGATAAATGTGACTCTCAAATAGAAGATTTGGACCCTCTTATGCCCGAGGCCCATTATGAGGCCTCCAGAGACTGTGAGAAAAGGAAAAAGCCCATTGGCCAGGCCCTCGATCGACTCAAGTCCAAAGGCTTTCAGACAAGCTGCCACTCCCTTCCTTTGGAGAATGACTTGCGGAACAATGTTGCGTGATTTCTGCAAGTGCACAGGTTGTGAACAAGTAATATAGTAGTAAAATAAGTGTCGATCCCACGAGAAAGGGTTGACAAGTATCAAAAATATTGAATATTCTATTATTTAGAAAATCAATTATGATAAGTCGTATTTTAAACTAAAGTAAAGTTCAAGTAAATAAATGATGATAAATATGAAAATAAGATTAAAAGTCTAGGATTTAGAATTTATCATTTGATCACATATGATCTCTTTATAATCTTTAGATGGATTATTTTTGCTGGAATTAATGATTAGATTTCCCTAAATTATATGATGTTTTCTCTCAAGATACAACATGTGTGTTTATATTAACCTTACGTCTACTCTTGTGATCATAAGCAATTAACACAAACCCATTAAGTTTTATGGAAATCCTTTTAAAAATCACAAAGGAGTATTCTTATCTCTAAGCAATACATTCCCTAGGTCAATTATCCTAATGAAATAATATTGTGTTTCCACTCTCGCTACTTCACAAAATATCTTAAATCATGCAATTAATGGCCAGTTAATTACAAGCATTAAATTCTAAGATAAAAAATTAATTCCAATAATCAACCCAATCAATTAAATATAAATAATCATATGCAAATCAAAAGATTACATCTAAATCCTAGAAAAATAAATTTAGCTATTCATAATTAAAAGAGAAAAAACAATTAAATTAACAATAAAAATAATAAACATAATAATAACTTATAATTAAATTCAAAAATAGAGTTTAGAGAGAACTTGTTTTGGGATACAATCTTTGATGAACTTAAGCTTCCAAAAACTCCTCCTCTTAATCAAAATAAAAAATAAAACTAATCTATTCTAAGAAAACATATGAAAATCTCTCTACATATTTTTTATGGATTTTCTTTGATGCCATTTCCCTTTGCCAAACATGGTATTTATAGACATGTTTGGTGGAAGAATTCAAGTTCCATTAAAATTCTTATATCAAAAATTCAACATTGATGGTTAGGTTGGCCACCAACCATTGAATTCCTTCATCAATATTCAAAAATAGTTAGGTTGGCTACCAACCATTGAATTTTGGCCACCAACCATTGAATTTCTTTATCAATATTCAAAAATGGTTAGGTTGACTACCAACCATTGAATTTTGGCCACCAACCATTGAATTTATTTCTCATGGCTTGAAAATTTGAATAATTGCTTGCATCATTATTTCTACTGCATCATTTTGATCTGCAAAAATAAAATAAAAATACTTAAAATATGTTATAATTTATTTATAAATTGTAGAACTATTTATTTCTAAAAATAAGTAATAATATTATTGCATTCTCGAGAATTGAGCTAAAATTTAAGTTTAAACAATTAAAATAACTCTAAAAATATAGAGTTATCAAACAAGCAATGGCCGAAGCCCTCTGAGGACAAGTCCAGTCATCTAGCAGGAGGACCAGTCCTCAGACAGTCCACGCCATGTCCTGACACTCCTCTCACCAAACATCCCTAAGAATGGGACAGAGGACATGCACCTGCTACCAACTCTCACCAACCAGCATGGTCGAATGACAGGGGACATCCCTTCTCAGAAGAAAGATGTCAGACGTACCTAACCCGAAATCATACAAAAGGGAAAGAAAAGCCTAAGCACAGGTAGTTGGAATTCTGCACTGTCTCACCCCCTTTCTCTCACTCAAAATACTCTAGATAAAGGACTAACTTGATTGTCGGAGGGTCTGAGCCAGGCAAAAGGCCTGGTTCCCCCTTGATCCTTTTTCTTCTCCTTTGCAGGTATCAGGCTCAGGCCCATAAGAGAAGATCCAGCCCATTCCTTTTCATATTGATCTAGCCTGATCAAGTTGGCGCCGTCTGTGGGAAATGCGAGCTGATCTTCTCTCGACATTGCATCTTACTTCTACTTGCCTGTGAAGGAAATTCGCCATTATGATGAGCCCTGATGATCCTGAATCTTCAACCCCCTCAAATCCTAGACACTCCCTTCCAACACCTACTAATCCTCCCCTAGCAACTCCCATTGACCTAAACGCGTCGCTCCAGCTTCTTATTTCCTAACAAAACACAGTTAGGCCGAGTCAAACCCCTCTGAACCTTCCCAATCCAGACCTAGCTCCCGTATTGCAATTTATTAACACTATAGCTGCATTTGTGAGAAGCTCTTAGCAACAAACTCCTCCAGAACAAACCCTCGTCGCTGTCCCAGAAACTACCCCGAGGAGGAACGTCGCTCAAACCCTGGATTATGAGAAGCAATCCCAAGAACCTATAGGGGTTAATGAAGAACAGCTGGTCCGCCTGGGTGGAAATGTGGAGGGAAGGACTAAAGAGCAACGTGGAGGAGAGGAGAGTTCAACCGAGGAAGAAGGGAGTACGCAAGCTTCGCTCCTAGATAGTGAACGTAAACTCGTGCATAGAAAAAATTTTCATGCAAGTAATATGGAACGGGGCGGAGGAAGGAATAAAGGAAAATGTGAGTATAAAGAACCAAAATATAGGAAAAGAGAAAGCTCGAGAGGAAGAGAACAGGATGGAGGGGAATATTTTGTGGCTAGCCACCCTTCATGGGCCCGAAGTAGAGGGTCACCCGTTAGCGGCAATGGCCGTAGAAAGAAGGAAGAGGAGGTGAGAGATGCCGTGAATAAGTTTTTGGAAGAAATGAATCAAGGTCCCAACGAGAAAGTTATGAATACCACCTTAAGGCTCACCTTAAAATCTCTTTTTACCAGATCCATCAGAGAGTACATCATGCCTAACAAGTTCAAACCGCCGGTGTTGAAAAAATACAATGGGGAGACCGATCCCAGAGTACACGTCATGGACTACAAGCACGCGGTTGAATTGCAAATGGTGGATGATGAAGCTCTATGTAGAGCATTCAGAGGATCTTTAGAAGTAGCTGCAACGAGATGGTTTGATGGCTTAGAAGAGGAAAGTATCCGCTCTTTTATGGAGCTTGCTAGATCCTTTATGCACCGATTCGCTTCTAGTATCCCGGTGGAGTGAAAAACTCAGTATTTGGAAATGGTGGTGCAAAAGGAAAATGAATCCTTAAGGGATTACATGGCTCGGTTCAATCGAGAAGCCTTGAAAGTCACACACTTGGACCAAGCTCGGGCAGTGGAAGCACTGCAGAATGGAACCTCTCATACGGATTTCCTCAAGGCCCTTTGTCGCCATGCTCCTCGTACCTTGGAGGATGCAATGGCACTAGCCCATAAATATGTATGGCAAGATGACGCTTTGGCCTTTAACCAGATGGCGAAGCGGAGAGGAATAGTGATCATTCCTAGAGAGGAGCCAAAGACAAAGCGGGAAAAGAAGGTAGAAGAAAAGCAAGACAAGAAGTCGTCTGGCAGACGAAAGAGGGGAAGAAATAATCAATCGCGATCTAGCTTCGATCCCAGCAAATTCACCCCTCTCAATGCCAGTCCAGCCGAAGTCTTCGCAACTTTCAAAGATCAAAATATATGGGCTTACCCCAAACCTATGATTGCTCCCCCATAAAAAAGAGATCAGAACAAGTATTGCCTCTTTCATAACACTCATGGTCACAACACCAATGATTGTAGGCAGCTGATGGAGGAAATTGAAAGGTTGATCAAACAGGCTTACTTGGGAAAATTCATAAAAAGAGAAGAATCAGGCAGATCTGGCCCTGGCATGGATAAAGGAAGATATCCGGAGAGAGTTTAAGGACCATTCATTGTATCACTGGGGGACCAAGCGAAGCTTAGCAAAGTAGAAATAGTGCAAAGGCCTCAGCTAGATGGAGCAAAAGGCCTAAGTACATTTACTGTGAGGGGGGGAGAAATCAACCAGAGAGGCCAGATGGAAGTGTCCTTCGCACCCCTCACGCTGATCCATTGGTGATCCAAGCGATCATAGCTAATTATGTAGTCAAAAGAATCCTAGTAGACGAAGGAAGTTCGGTCAACCTGCTGACGAAGGAGGCATATTCAAAGATAGGTCTCAAGGAAGAAGATCTGGAAGAAGTGGGAAACCCAGTTCGCACTTTGGACGAAACGGAGGTTCCATCAATTGGAGTGGCGAAACTGCCCTTCACAGTTGGCACCCCCCTTGAAAGTGTAACTACTATAGCCACATTTGTTATTGTCAGGGCACATTTGGCATACAACGTCTTGATGGGCAGACCACTGCTATATGACCTGGATGCTTCAACAAACATCAGACACTTGAGGGGCAGAGATGGGAGGGTACATATGCTTCAATAAACATATGACAGTCCCAAAGCCCAACGGAGAAGTATTTCACGTCTATGGTAGTCAAGACGGAGGGGCAGAAAGGCAGAGAAATAAAAAGATAAAAAAGGGCGAAGTCATTACTGAGGAGGTAGCTGCAGTTGAAATTGCTGCTCCTGAGAAAAGAACCAAACCCGTCGATAGGTTGGAAAGGGTGATGGTTGGAAGAGAGCCCGAAGAGTTCCTGATGGTTAATTCTTCGTTAGAAAATAAGCAGAAGTCATTCGCACACCAATTCCTGAAGGAGCATACCCATAATTTTGCCTGGTCTTCAGCAGAGATGGGAGGGGTAAGGCCCGAAGTAGTAACGCATCAATTAAATGTAGATCCTACCTGCAGACCAGTCAAGCAAAAGAAAAGATGCTTCGGCTCAGAGCGGCAAGCGATCATCAATCAAGAAATAGACAAGCTCCTGAAGGCGAAGTTTATCAGGGAAGTGCAATATCCAGAATGGCTAGCGAACGTGGTGCTAGTCAAGAAGGCAAATGGGACTTTTTGGATGTGTGTAGACTTCACAGATTTGAACAAAGCCTATCCAAAAGACTCTTTTCCATTGCCCATAATCGATAAACTGGTGGATTCAATGGCCAGGTTTGGATTCTTATCATCTTTGGATGCGAAGCAAGGGTATCACCAGATCAAAATGCACCCGGAGGATGAGGAAAAAACCTCATTCATAACAGAGAAGGGCATATACTATTATGTGTCGATGCCCTTCGGCTTGAAAAATGTCGGAGCCACGTATCAACGCCTAGTCAATAGAATGTTCAAAGATCAACTAGGCAGAAACTTAGAAGCATATGTGGATGACATGATCGTGAAAAGCAGAAGCTTCGAGGACCATGTCCGTGACTTAGCCAAAGTGTTAGCGGTAATGGAAGAATATGGGATGAAGCTTAACCTAGAGAAGTGTGCATTTTTCATTCAGGGAGGCAAGTTCTTGGGTTGCATGGTCAGTAAAAAGGGAATCGAGCCCAACCCTAACAAGGTGAAGGCCATCTTAGACATGGAACCCCCGAAGAATGTAAAAGAAGTTCAGAGGCTGACGGGGCGAATCGCCGCGTTGAACAAATTCATGTCTAAATCTGCTGAGAGGTATCTCCCTTTCTTTAAAAAGCTAAGAAAGTCAGAGACATTCGATTGGACGAAGGAATGCCAAACAACATTCAAAGAATTAAAAGCCTTCCTGAGCTCGGAACACATCTTGAGCAGGCCTTTGCCGGGTGAAGAAGTATTAATTTACTTGTCCGCTTCAGACCAAGCAATCAGTTTGGCGCTGATCAGGGAGGAAGGAATGGTCCAGAAGCCCATTTATTACTTCAGCAAAGTCCTACAAGGGGCGAAGTTGAATTATTCCCCGATAGAAAAACTGGCCTATGCCCTAGTGCTCTCCTGTTGAAAGTATAAAATATACTTGCAAGCACACCAAGGGGTAGTTGTAACAGATCAGCCCTTACAAAAGGTACTTCATAAACCAGAAACTTTGGGAAGAATGTTGTGCTGGTCTGTGGAGTTAGGTCAGTATGGATTGCAATACAGAGCTAGGTCAGCAATCAAAGCTCAAGCATTGGTGGATTTCATCTCTGAATACTCCTTTGGCACCGAAGATGGGAGAGAAGACCGAAACCCTAGGGAAGGACATTCGTCAGCGATACTCCCGGATCTTCAATGGGAACTCTTTGTAGATGGTGCTAGCAGCAAAGAAGGAAATGGTGTGGGCATCATACTTAGAAGTGCTCAAGGATTTTCATTGGAATATGCCTTGGGACTGAATTTCGAAGACACCAATAATACTGCAGAGTACGAAGCCATGATCCAGGGACTGCTCTTCGCTAATTGCCTTCGCATAGAGTAGCTCACGGTATATAGCGATTCCCAATTGGTGATCGGACAAATAGAGGGAGAATTCGAGGCAAAAGAGCCGAACATGACCAAGTATTTGCAAAAGATGAAAGAGATAGTTCAAAGAATGAAGAATAGAGGAGTTAGGCTGTTCTTTCAAAAGATCCCTAGAGAAAGAAATTGCAAAGCAGATAGTCTCAGCAAACTAGCTGCCTCTCATCCGGTCGAACTTCCTCAGAAAATTTATTTGGGCTCCTTAGCCTCCTCTAGAATCACCGAGGGGGAATAAGTTAGGGAAGTTGAAGAAGAACCGTGCTGGATAGATCCCATCAAGTTTTACTTAGAAAAGGGAGAACTCCCTGAAAATGCCCAAGAAGCCAAAAAGGTCAAGCGAAGAAGTGCCCATTTCTCCTTGGACAATGGAATCTTATACAAAAGAGCTTACTCATTGCCTTGGCTATGATGCCTAAGGCCCAATGAAGCCGAATACGTCCTTCGAGAAATACACGAAGGATCCTGCGGAATGCACATAAGCAGAAAAGTGCTAGCAGCTAAGGCAATCAGACAAGGATGCTACTGGCCGAGGATGAAAGATGAAGCTATGGCATTTGTCAAAAAATGCCCCTCATGCCAGAAATTCAATAGGGGAAAACATATCCCAGTAGTGGAGCAGGTCCCCATCTCTAGCGCATGGCCCTTCGCTAAGTGGGGGGTTGACATAGTCGGGTCCTTCCCAGCAGCATCAGGTCAGAGAAAGTTTCTCCTAGTAGCAGTAGAGTACTTCACCAAATGGGTATAAGCCAAACCTCTAGCCACTATCACTGCAGAAAGGGTGATCAACTTCTTATGGCGGAACATAGTGTGCAGATTCGGCATTCCCTATCAGCTTATTGGCGACAATGGCAAACAGTTCGATAATGCTAAAGTCAGGTCCTTTTGTTCAGGGCTTCAGATCAAACAACATTTCTCGTCAGTAGCCCATCCTCAAACAAATGGCTAGATGGAGGTAACAAATCATACTATCCTACAAGGCCTGAAGCGGAGATTGGAAGGATATGGTCGAAGCTGGGCAGACGAACTACACCATGTCCTATAGGCATATAGAAATACTCCCAGGCAAACCCACAGGAGAGACTCCATTCAGCCTGACCTATGGCACAGAGGCGGTAATCCCCGTGGATATAGGCCTCCCCAGTGGAAGGATCAATTATTGCGAAGACAGACACAATGATCAAGCCAGAAGGATCGACCTGGATCTCTTAGAGGAACTCAGAGAATCAGCCAGCATTCGAATGGCTAATTACAAGCAATGAGCTGTTAATCATTTCAACAAGAAAGTCAAGCATAGAGTGTTTGGCGAAGGGGATCTAGTAATGAGATTCTTAGAGGATACAAGAAAACATGAAGGCACAAGCAAGCTTGCACCCACATGGGAAGGACCTTTCTAAGTAAAAAGAGTCCTAAGTCCTAGCACTTACAAACTTGTAACCCTAGAGGGTGTGGAAATTCTTCATACTTGGAACATCCAACACCTCAAAATGTATTACCAATAATAATAACAGAAATGCCATTTGCCTCAAATTGTCTCCATTCGCACTAACGAAGCCTCACCAAGAGTGAGAAGAACTTTCCTAAGGGAGAGCCTAAGCCCTAGTAAATCTAGGCACGAAGCCTCACCAAGAGTGAGAAGAACTTTCTTAAAGGAGAGCCTAAGCCCTAGTAAATCTAGGCACGAAGCCTCACCGAGAGTGAGAGGAACTTTCCTAGGGAAGAGCCTAAGCCCTAGTAAATCTAGGCACAAAGCCTCACCAAGAGCTAGAAGAACTTTCCTAAGGGAGAGTCTAAGCCTTAGTGAATCTAGGCATAAAGCTAAAGAAAGAAAGAAACGAATGTGCTCGAGCTATAAGTGGAGGGATAGCTTCACTAAAGTGTTTCACGGTGCTTGTCAGATTAGAAGTAAGGCGTACACAAAACAAGAGTATAATAACTGTATTATTCATTAAAGTGAGTATGTATTACATTTATTCACAAAAGAATGAAAAATACAAGTGTGAAAAATACAAAAGAATGAATAAAATGCTAGTGGAAAAACAATAAAAGAATGTCAAAATAGGAAAAAGGAAGAAACATCTAAGGCGGAGGATCGCCTGGAGGAACTATTGTTGCGGAAGACGGCGGAGGCTGGCCATCCATAGGATCCGACCGAATAACAAGAAGAGGTTCGGCTTGTGCAAAATCCGTCCCAATAGGAAGCCCTTCGTTTACGTCCCCTTCATCGCCACTAGAGACTTGGGGGATGGGAGATGAAGCTGGAGCATCTTTATCCCAAGTTGGGAAATCTTTGGGTCGTAACAAACCTTCATCCCCCTCAGGAACAAGATTTTGGAACTCTGAAAGGTCTGGCGCTGGAGGCTCTTCAGCAGCATCCAACTCATATACCACTTGCAGCACACTAGGAAAATGCTCCGCTGCATCGCGGAGAGCATTGTTATAGTATTCGGCTGCTACTTTGTAGGTGTGGTATATGATGATATCGTCAAAACTCTTAGACTGCATAAA
The DNA here is from genome assembly GCA_947687605.1 of Reutealis trisperma. Classification (NCBI taxonomy): domain Eukaryota; kingdom Viridiplantae; phylum Streptophyta; class Magnoliopsida; order Malpighiales; family Euphorbiaceae; genus Reutealis; species Reutealis trisperma. The sequence goes on along the minus strand of CANTUT010000644.1, from coordinate 403,408 downwards.
GTCCCTCACAGCCCTTCGCCGACCTTCTTCGGCCTTGTTAGCCTTCTCAAGCGCAACTTGAGCCCGAGTATTGGCTTGTGTGTATCTGAACTCTGAGACTCGAAGTTCCTGTTGAGTCTTCTTCAAGAGATCTCGAAGACTGGGAACCTCTTTGGCCTCTCAGGCTAGCTCTTCATTATCACTTTTCAACTTGTCCAGCTGCGCACGAAGATCAGCAATGGTTTTGTCCTTAGCTGCCATTGCCTCAATTAAGGCACTAACCTCTCCTTCGACTTTGAACGAGCCTTTTCATGAACCCTGGATTGCTCCATGGATTCATCAGCCCTCGCCTTTGCGGAAAGCAGCTCTTCCTCCAATCGGGAACACAATCCCAGTCTGTCCTCCGCCGCTCGCCGGGCGTCTTCATAGTGATCCCTCAAAAGACCAAAATCAGTCTTAAAATTTTGGAATCCAGAAGCGCCTACAACAAACAAGCAATAATAATTATGCAATGTGGCAAACGGTCACAGCCCAAGTAGGAATGAATTTACCTTCTCTAGCAGAGTCTTCTGCCTGGCAAGAGTATCCTCCATAGAACCAAAGAGAGACCTAGGGGCCGGACGCAGAAAGGGTAAGGGGGCCAAGACTGCGACAGTTAGAGCAATGGAAGAAGTAGGACCAGCAGATGCCTCGACTTCTTCGAGCGGAGGTGAATCCACTACTACAATCTCCATTGGCCCTCTGACTCGTGGCCTCTTACTTGGCGGAGAAGCCTCCATTGTTATCCCCTGTGGAGGGGCTGATACTCCTACATCCGCCCCAGGTGAGGGGGTCCCTAAAGCAGAGCAAGCCTCTGGTACGATGGTGGTTGAAGCTACCGCCAGGGGCCTCTTGTGGCGAAGAAACTCTCCCACTGTCAATTTCTTCTTAGGGGGATGAAGGGAAGAGATACCTTCGACAGTAACAATGGCCCCTGGCATGACCCCAAACGAAGCAGCAGCTGAAAGAAATGCTTCGTCGGTCGCAGCAACAGCAGCCCCCTGATCAGCCGCCAGCGGAGCAGCAGCTGAAGGAAATGCTTCGTTGGCTCTTGAGGGACCCATGATAATTGCCGAAGAAGCCTCGAGAAAAGGCTCCTGAATAGGGGCGTCCGCTTCGCCCACAGGAACTGCAAGGCACAAAAGCAAAAACATTCACAAATTCAAATCAACAAATAAAGGTATAGGAAGAAGTAAATAATAACAATAAGGCAAAAAGTTGCCTCTGTCTCTTGAAACGAAAGCCTCCCCTTCGGTCATAATATTAACTGGGGAAGGATATAGCCTCTTGAGGGTCGCAAAGTCAGGATATGAAATCCATTGCTCCTCAACATACTTCTCCCAAGCCTTGACCTCCTCGGCACTAGGAGATCTCCCAGGTACAACCTCCTTTGACCATCTCAGATATGTCCCTAGGATGACACAAAGGTCCTTATAGGATGAAGGTGATAGGGGAGAAGAAAAGTTACCTGCCCCAGCTTCAGCCACAAGGGCACTCAAATCATCTATCAGGTTCTTCAGACGGGCTTTAAACTTTGCATCAGGAACATCTGTCAAAGCCTTCTCCAAGTCCACTAGCTGTCCCGCCCCCTGAGAAGAGTGAGCAATCATATCAAAGACATTGGGGACGGGAGGCCCTTTTACTTTTAGCTTGGGCGGACGAGGTGTGGACACTCCTTTCCCCTTATCACCTACTGGAAGAGGCGGAGGCGGAGGAACAGAAGCCCCATTAAGCCCAAAGATTGAGATACCTCTCTGAGGAGCAGGCCTTGCAACAACTGGTGCAGCTCGAAGCGGAGGAGTACCTCTCTGCACAACAGGAACAGAGCGATCAAAAGCCTTAATGAGTCACCTTCGAACTATTCGAATAGACTTCGCACTGGCCACACTCACCTGGGCCCCTTCTGATCCAGCAACCGGACCAGACCCGGCAGAGACGGGCTTCGTCAGCTTGTCCTTACGAGGCTTCGCCGACGAAGACTGGAGGACGGAGGAGGAGCGCAAGCGGAGCTTCCCCGTCTTGAGGTCGAGGATGGGAAGCTCAGCATCTTCACTGAAGGGTCTTGGAGAACCCCCTTCTGTCTCCTTCATTATATCCTAGTAATGTCCAGGATCCTTGGCCTCCACTGCAATCGAAACAGTAAACACAACACCAACGGGGTTAATACCCCACCATTAATTAAAGCTATAACAAATGAGGAGAAGAATTACCTCTTATATCTTTCAACAAGAGTTTGGGAGTAGGAAGGTCATGCTCGTCCTCCGCATAGAAGGAGGCCATCATCTTCTCAGAGTTATAAATAAAGCCCTGATGGACCAAAGTCCTAAAGTTTGCCTTCTCCTCAGCAAATAGCCTCTCAGGCTACTCAGTTAGGCCTTTGGTAGGACGTAGGAAATGGCCGGGGAAACCAAATCCAGGGGACTTGTCGCTGAGGCCGTCAGTGACCTCTATCAACCCGAACTTGCCCCTCCAGTCCTTTACCTTGTTCTCTTTCCCGAAGAAAAGGCTTCGGCGAGGCCTGGCAGAAGTCATATAAACCCCCGGTGACCTCTGTGCGCTCTGGATCATGTAAAAGCATTAAAACAGGCGAGTGGAAGGACGAATGCCATGAGCGAAGCTCAGAACCTCGAAGACGTGCATGTCCCTTATGGAGTTCGGGGTCAGCATCATTGGATTCACTCCGAAGTAGTTGAAGCACTTAACTTTGAACTTCATAGGAGGAAAAAGAAGACCAGCTTCCAGCTAGTGGTAGAAAATAATGTAATGCCGATTGTCTTTAGGCAGAGCAGCTTTGGGGTCACTGAAATAAACCCTCTCGTGAGCCTCAGCCCGGCGGAACAGAAATTGGGTGCTACCTTTCAGGTTCTGGCTAAAGGCCAAAAACTCAGATGTTTTTCCAATGGGGGCTATCTCCCCCCATTCCTCCTGCAATATCTTTTGGTAGTGGGAGGAGCTTATTTGGTCCCTCCGGGGGATGTTCTCTTTTCTGGGTGCCATTAGAATGAAAGAAGAAGATGGAAGAAAGTACTAAAGAACAGATGCAGAAAAACTGTGGAAATTAGGATATTCGAGAAAATGAGCAGGAGTCCTGGAAATGGGAAGGCAAAGGAGTATATATACTGAGAGCCTCCTCGGTAACCGTCACAGAAATAAGTGGGGGCATTAAATGGACGTTCAAAATTCAAAATCCATGGAAAACTTAACCGTCTACTGCGACACATGGAAGAATGGGGAGAACGAGGAGACATGCCTTCAATACGTGTTCTCGCATTCAATGCTTATTCTTGTCAGTCGTGCATACATTGAATGACTGCATGACCTTCCATCTACCCTACGAAGGCTGCCTAGAATGCAGACGGTCCCTAGCCCTTTAAATCACTTAGTTCAGACGAAAGCTACCCTTTGGAAAGACAAATCAAACATTCGAATCGGACGAAGCCCCCTCGGCGAAGCGAAAGCCTCTCCTAAGAGCTACTCGCCATAGATAAAGAAATGAAAAAACCCCCTTCGCTATCTAACGCGGAGGTAGTTCTCTTCGGCTAAGAAGACCCCTGAAAGATAATGGTGCAAGGACGTGAAGTTGTTTTACTAAGGTTCGACCCTTCGCCCTCTCCTTAATAAAACAGGGGGGCCCTGATGAGGGATAAATGTGACTCTCAAAGAGAAGATTTGGACCCTCCTATGCCCGAGGCCTATTATGAGGCCTCCAGAGACTATGAGAAAAGGAAAAAGCCCATTGGCCAGGCCCTCGATCGACTCAAGTCCAAAGGCTTTCAGACAAGGTGCCACTCCCTTCCTTTGGAGAATGACTTGCGGAACAAGCAATGGCCGAAGCCCTCTGAGGACAGGTCCAGTCATCTAGCAGGAGGACCAGTCCTCAGACAATCCACGTCATGTCCTGACACCCCTCTCACCGAACATCCCTAAGGACGGGACACAGGACATGCGCCTGCTACCAACTCTTACCAACCAGCATAGCCGAATGACAGGGGACATCTCTTTTCAGAAGAAAGGTGTCAGACATACCTAACTCGAAATCATACAAAAGGGAAAGAAAAGCCTAAGCATAGGTAGTTGGAATTCTGCACTCTCTCACTCCCTTTCTCTCACTCAAAATACTCTAGATAAAGGACTGACTTAATCGTCGAAGGGTCTGAGCCAGGCAAAAGGCCTGGTTCCCCCTTGATCCTTTTTTTTCTCCTTCACAGGTATCAGGCTCAGGTCCAGAAGAGAAGATCCAGCCCATTCCTTTTCATATTGATCTAGCCTGATCACTTCTAAATAAATAAATATAAGCCTTGTTTAGCTGGAGAAAACATTTTTTGTTTTCACTTTTCTTTATTTTGTAGCTTTCTAATTTTTTATTTTCTAAGTTGAAAATTGAAAAATTGAAAAACATGTTTGCTTGCCTAATTATTCAGTTTCATTTTTTCAATTCAACTTTATATGATTTTTTTAATTTAGCTTTGTTATTAAATACATATTTTTGTATTGAAAATTATTAGTTATTTACATGATAGAATCAAATAAAAATATATATTTTTTTAAAATTTAAAAAATAAATTTTGAATCGAAATCAATGATGAAAATTATCATAAAATCGTCTTGCATAACATTTTCAAAGTAATAAAAAATTTACATAAACCTGTGTTAAAAAAATTTTGCAAGATAACATTACTAATTCTATTTAATCTATCCTTTTCAATGAAAAAACAGGTGGTTGAATTTTATTTTTTAAATTTAAAAAAGTATTAAAATATGTTTCATTAAGAAATTACAGGAAATCTAAAATAGAAAGAAAAATAAAAACTTATTATTAAAAAATTACATAAAATTTAAAATAGAATGAGAATTTTTTTTTTAAATTAAAGCAATAAATATTTAATTAATGATGTTTAATTATTCTTTTTCATTATAGACACCAAATTCAAATTAACGTGTAATATTTTAATTTGAAAAGAATACAGAAGCATTATATATATAACCATCGTCACTGGGGCTGGGCTTCGAAACAAAAGTATTGATGCTGAAGTGGAAAACCCTATAATTTACCACTGGCCCATTAATAAGAGTGATTTGGAAAACTACTTAAATTAGGTTTCTAGATTGCAGTTTTAAGTTGGAAATTTTCATCTTTGTTGCCTAAATTAGTAACGACTAGTTTTAATTTAGCGATTGTCGTGAGCAGTTAGCACTTAGTAATTGTAAACCGAAATGCTAACAGCTGGAAATCTTAACATTAACAATTTCAATTATATTTATGAACTGTTCATTATTACTTTAGGAATCTGTTTTAACTTTTAACCAACCTATTTATTAATTAAACACTATAAATTAGCAGTTAAGAGTTGATCATACGCCAAATATTGACTCTCAACTGCCAATTAAAATGACTCTAAGGATCCATTTGGCATTTAGACTCTTTACTGCGTTTGAAGTATTCGATAAAGTCTAGAGGTGGAGTAGCACTTTAAAATATAAAAGTCAGCTGTTCAAAATTATAATTGAATCAATGAAAACTATAATTTCCAATTGTTAGCTACCACTTAGTTCTCCAACCGCTAGCTACTAGTCACCGACAACTAACCTTAATCACTACACTGAATAGTTCATGAATCTTTCCACCCTTCCCAGCTCATCCAAATACATAGAGCAGAAAGTTTGGATGCGTTATATAATATTAATACTTAATATTTGGTACTACCAAATCAATAAAAAAAAAAAATAGATACACAAATTAACTAATGCTAATTGTGAGTTTCAATGGATATCAATTAAATATTTTTGCCTCTTTCAACCTTACAAATGATTTCTCATTGTTTCTTGCAGTATGTACTGTTGGTTTGTAAAATTCCCACATCGGGAATTTGAGAAAATAGGGGAGGAATCTTTAGTTATAAATAGACTCCTCTTCCCTTTAATTTTATCATCCCACAATTGTCTTCCTTCCTATTTAGATAATTTGTATTCTTTCTCTCTCTTTTGTAATATTTTTTCAATTAGTGAAATATTATTTTGGTAATGTCCGAGGACGTAGGCAAAATTGGTCAAATCTCGTTAAATTTCTGGTGTTCTCTTTATGTTATTTTATGTCTATTTAATAGCTATTGTCGAGTATAGTTGTTGCAAATGCTATTAAAATTACTTGTCGTGGTAAAATTCTGTCTAAGAAGTGTGATTTTTAAGTGGGACCGTTGTGATCCTACCATTCTTTCCTGGGAATATACCCTAGGGTGATTTTTAGTACAATTATTTTCACTATAGTAACCTGGATAATAGTTCTCAAAGTGAATTTTGTTATTAGTGGTGGAAATTAATCCGAATTTCATAACAATTGGTATCAGAGCTCTTAGTTTATTTTAGTATGCTTTGTGGTCATGGCTTAGGCTGATCTTCCACATTATAAAAAATTTCCTTGGGCTAATTGGTATTCTGCATTAACAGCTGTTAAATAGAATTTGTAGCATAAATTGCAGACAACACAAAATTATCCACATCGACGTCAACAATTTCTTCATCTTCAATTTTGGCAAGAAATGCTGTGACGAATGTTAGATTTACAGTTGAGATTTTTGATGGCATCGGTCATTTTGGCATGCGGCAAAGTGAGGTTCTAGATGTCCTTTTTCAACAGGGTCTAGATATTGCCATTGAAGGAGAGAAACCAGATGATGTTGAGGAGAAAGAATGGAAGATGATCAATAGATTGGCATGTGGTACTATTCGATCATGTCTTTCTAGAGAGCAGGAGTATACATTTTCCAAAGAAACTTCTGCAAGCAAATTATGGAAGGCACTGGAGGAGAAATTCCTGAAGAAAAATAGTCAGAACAAGCTCTATATGAAAAAGAGATTATTTCGCTTCAACTATGTTCCAGGTACCACTGTGAATGATCACATTACTAGTTTTAATTAACTGATGACTGATTTAATGAATATGGACGTGATTTTTAATGATGAAGATTTGGCTCTGATGTTGGTGGGATCGCTTCTTGATGAGTTTGAGTATCTTGAAACTACTCTACTTCATGGGAAGGTTGTTGTGTCTCTCAGTGAAGTAACTGCTGCCTTGCGTAGTTATGAATTGAGAAACAAAGAAAAACAAGAAAATACAAGTGTAGAAGCAGAAGCTCTTGTTGTTAAAGGCCGTTTGAAGAGCCAGAATAAAGGAAGGAGAGGGAGATCAAAGTCAAAATTTAGATTGAGTAAAGATGAATGTCCCTTTTGTCTAGAAAAAGGGCATTGGAAGAAAGATTGTACCAAGCTAAAGAATAAAGGCAAACCTGAAAAGAGAAAGGCTATCTCAGAGTCAAATGTAGCTGAGTATGATGATGTAGATTCAGACTTCTCATTTGCTGCTACACCATCAACCAGCAGTTCTAGCTCATGGTTGCTAGATTCAGCTTATAGCCACCATATGACCCCAAATAAAGAATGCTTCTTTGATTTTAAAGAACTAAAAGGTGGAGTTTTCTACACAGCAAATAATTCCCCTCTTGACACACATGAGATTGATTCAATTCACTTGAGAAATCAGGATGGATCAATTAGAATCTTAACAGGTGTTCATTATGTGCCAGATTTGATGTGAAATCTTATCTCTATGGGAACCTTAGAGTCAAAAGGTTTCAAAGTAAGGGTGAAAGATGGGATAATGAAGATCATCTTTGGAGCACTTGTGATAATGAAGGGAATACGAAAAAGAAACAATGTGTATTACTTTTTGGATAGTACAATTGTTGGGACAGCAGTAGTAACAACTTCTACTAATGATCAAGAGTTAGAAGCAACCAGGTTATGGTATATGCGTTTGGGGCATGCTAGAAAAAAATCCTTCAAATTGCTGACAAATGAAGGATTATTGAAAGGAGTACGGGCTTGCAAATTGAATTTTTGTGAGCATTGCATCAAAGGGAAAAAGACAAGGGTGAAATTTAGAACAACAATCCATGATACTGAAGGTATTTTGGATTATGTTCATGCAGATGTATGGGAGCCTTTCAAGACAACTTCTTTGGGAAGAAAATACTATTATGTTACCTTTGTTGATGATTTTTTCCCAAGAGTTTGGCTGTATACGATGAAGACGAAGAATGAGGTGTTGGAAATTTTCCTTAAATGGAAAAAGATGATAGAGACTCAAACAGGTAGAAAAATCAAATGTCTTCGTACAGACAATGGTGGAGAGTTCAAAAATGATCCATTTTTGAAAGTCTGTGAAGATGAGGGTATTGTCAGGCACTTCACTGTCAGAATTAAGCCAAAACAGAATGGGGTGGCAGAGCGTATGAACCGAACATTGCTAGTGAAGGTTCGGTGTATGTTGTCCAATGCTAGGTTAGGCAAAGAATTTTGGGCTGAGGCTTTGGTATATGCTTGTCACCTTGTCAACCATTTACTATCAACTGCTATTAGTAGTAAGACACCATTGGAGAAATGGTTTGGAAAACCTGCTATAGATTATGATTCTTTACATGTGTTTGGTTCCACTGCATATTATCATCTTAAGGAGTCAAAGCTGGATCCAAGAGCAAAGAAAGCAATCTTTATGGGAATCACCCCTAGTGTAAAATGTTATCGTCTTTGGTATCCAGAGACAAAGAAAGTAATCTTCAGCATGGATGTTACCTTTGATGAATCTACCATGTTGAAAAAGGTAACTAATGAATAGACAGATGGTACTCCACAGTAGGTAGAGGGTACTTCCAAAAAGGTAGAGTTTGATGGTAACAGAATTGTCCCAACCAATAAAGAAACTAATGATGACTCTCTTATGGTAGAAGAAGAGTCAAATGAAGAAGAGGTTTAGACCCAAGAACCTCCACAGCAACATGAATCAATTGCACTAAGAAAGGGAAAGAGGACCATTAGACAACCTACTCGCTATGCTGATATGGTCTCTTCTGCATCACTAATTGCAATTGATGATGTTCCTACAACTTTTAATGAAGCAGTTCAAAGTTTAGAATACAAAGTGGAGGATTGCCATGAATGAAGAAATGCAGTCCCTTCAAAAGAATCAGACATGGAAACTAGCTAGTCTTCCGAAGGGAAAGAAGGCAATTGGGTGCAAATGGGTATATGCAAAGAAAGATGGCTTTCCTGACAAGGATAATGTTCATTACAAAGTAAGATTGGTGGCTAAAGGCTACGCTCAGATGGAGAGAGTTGATTATAATGAAGTATTTTCTCCAGTTGTAAAGCATTCCTCCATCAGAATTTTGTTAGCTTTGGTAGCACTGTTGGATTTGGAATTAGTTCAGATGGATATAAAAACTGCATTTTTACATAGAGACTTAGATGAGGAAATCTACATGACTCAACCAAATGGATTCAAAGTTGCTGGAAAAGAAAAGATGGCATGCAAATTGGAAAAATCACTGTATGGATTGAAGCAATCTTCAAGGCAGTGGTACAAGCGATTTGATAAGTTTATGATAGGGCAGAAGTATACAAGAAGCAAATATGATCATTGTGTGTATTTACGCAAATTACAAGATGGATCCTATATATATCTTCTTCTTTATGTTGATGATATGTTGATAACTTTTAGGAGTTAGATAGAAATTGAGAAATTAAAGACTCAATTGAATAGGGAGTTTGAGATGAAGGATATCAGTGAAGCAAAGAAGATTCTCGGTATGGAGATTTCAAGAGATAGAAAATTGGGGAGGCTTTGTTTGTCTCAGAAAGAATATCTAAGGAAGGTACTAAAACATTTTGGCATGAATGAGAAGTCAAAATCAGTTAGTACACCACTTGCTCCTCATTTCAAGCTTAGTGCATCCATGTCACCAAAGAATGATGTAGAACGGGAATACACGTCAAAAGTACCATATGCAAATGCTGTTGGTAGCTTGATGTATACAATGGTGTGTACGAGGCTCGATATTTCACAAACAGTTGGGGTTGTAAGCAGCTATATGCATGATCCTGAAAAAGAGCATTGGCAAGCTATGAAATGGATTCTGCGGTATATTCTGAATACCATAGATGTTGGTTTGGTATTTCAGCAGGACAAAGAAGAAGGTCAGTATATAGTTAGGTATTGTGATTCTGACTATGCAGGTGATTTGGACAAGCGTCGATCAACTACTGGTTATGTGTTTACTTTTGCAAAAGCACCACTCTATTGGAAGTCCACCTTACAGTCAACAGTGGCTTTGTCTACTACAAAGGCAAAGTATATGGAAGTTACTGAGGCTATGAAGGAGGCAATTTGGCTTCCAGGGTTGCTTGGTGAATTGGGAATAGAATAAAAGCACATCAAAGTGCATTGTGACAATCAAAGTGCTATTCATTTAGCAAAGAACTAGGTTTATCATGCAAGGATGAAGCACATTGATGTTCAATATCACTTTGTATGGGAGATTCTAAAAGAAGGTGGAGTCATAATCCAGAAGATTCAGACCACTGAGAATCCTGCTGATATATTGACAAAAGTAGTTACACCTATCAAGTTCCAACACTATTTGGACTTGATTAATGTTATCAAAATTTGAAGTTTGGTGCTTTAAAGTGCATTAGATGACACTACTAATGTTTGGATTTATGAGATAATTATTTGGAATTTTCCAAGGTGGAGATTTATTGGTTTGTAAAATTCCCACATTGGGAATTTGAGAAAATAGGGGAGGAGTCTTTAGTTATAAATAGACTCCTCCTCTCGTTAGTTTTATCATCCCACAATTGTCTTCCTTCCTATTTAGATAATTTGTATTCTTTCTCTCTCTTTTATAATATTTCTTCAATTAGTGAAATATTATTTTGGTAGTGTCCGAGGACATAGGCAAAATTGGCCGAATCTCGTTAAATTTTTTATGTTCTCTTTATGTTATTTTATGTCTATTTAATAGCTATTGTCGGGTATAGTTGTGGTAAATTATTGTCCTATTAAAATTACTTGTCTTGATAAAATTTTGTCTAAGGAGTGTGGTTTTTAAGTGGGACCGTTGTGACTCCACCATTCTTTTCTGGGAATATACTTTAGGGTGATTTTTAGTGCAATCATTTTCACTCTAGTCACTTGGATAATAGTTCTCAAGGTGAATTTTGTTATTATTGGTGGAAATTAACCTGAATTCCACAACATGTACATGGCACCTGAATATGCAACTCGTAAAGCCGTAATAGTGGGTGTTGATGTCTATAGTTTTGGAGTCCTTCTTCTTGAAATCATTAGTGGAATAAAGAACGATGAAGATCTTTCAAAACATCACTACCAAACTATTTTCCTTTTAGAAAAGGTAAGAATGAGGCTCCCTTTTCTATAATTTGATCTTTCTTTCAAGAAGATGATAGAAGGATTCAAGAATACATTTTTAAAAATTAATAAAAAATTACCATAAGAACAAAAAACAAGAATCATGACAGTAGATTATTATATATGTGTCTCCCATATTTTTTTTCTAATTAAAATAACCATATTATTTATGTGTTCGACAAAATACGAAAAAATATAAACATCATATCTAATTTATTAACTCATAATTTTTTCACTAATAACTCTAAATTTTTATGAATCATGACATATATAGAGCATTTTTTCTATGCAGGCTGCCAATTTATATGTAGTGGTAAAAGATGTGATGCCATAATACAAAAAAGTTAAATATGAAGATTTAGTTGATAAAAAATTATTAAATACAAGTTATTCTGAAGAACAAGTTGTCACCATCATAGATTTGGCAATGTTGTGCACTGATCAAATGGCTTCTCTTAGGCTCGCAATATCAAATGTTGTGAGTGTGCTTGAAGGCAAAAAAACTGCGGAGAATGTTTCTAAGGATAAGGTCAAAGACTCCTCCATGATGTAATATTTGGAGTCTTATAATTTGGTGTGAGATTTGCAAAATCAAGATTTGGAGTTTGTTATGTGTGATTTGTTAAGTGAGCTTGCTTGGTTTTATTCAATCATTACTATTTTCTTTTGCTTTTTAGTTCCAGTGTCTTTTGTTATCTGTATTTATTTTACATCCTTCCTTCTAAAAACTAATGAAAATGTAGTGGTTTGATTATGTGTTATGTCATAGTTATTGTGGAATTTTCTTTTTTATAACAACAAAATCTTGAAGTGAATTATAGCCGACTAAAAGTAGTAAGTAGAGAGAAGAAAATGGACAAGAGAAAACTATATCAAATTGCTATTACATGTTGTGATATTTATAAGTTTATTATATCAGTAAGCCTAGTTGATCATGTGTACCCTAACCTTATACTAGTCATATGACACAACTATAAGATAGAAGTAAGAAGGACATTAAGTTGTGTACTTAGGTTGGGGGATGTTAAGCATGCTAAGTTTTGTGCCAAAAAGTACTCTAATAATTTCAGGATTAGGCAACAACTCACAAGTGTATGATCAGGTGGTTATAGTTATAAGTAAGACACCTCAAGGTCATCCTTCAAAGAAGGCTATGTAAAGCTAGTGCAATTAAAAACAAGAACGAAATAAAGAAAAACAAATCCTAGGCACTCTAATCAATCGTTGTTTTGAAAAATATTAAAAATCAAAACTAGAAGCAATGAAAGTAAATAAAGCAATTAAATATTAAGATTTAAAGTTGATTTATGAAGTCTAGGAATCATATTATCCTAATCCTATGCTGGTCTAATTAGTAAAATGGTTTATTTTGCCAACTTGAATAAACATTAAATTAAATCTAAACTCTATTTTGAAACCAATAACTCTCATAATCCTAATCTCTAACTTAATTAGAATTAAGCAATTATTATTCAAGCATAAACTAGGTAATGCATTTTTTATTAATACCTAAGCTCCAATCACATTTAGTTCTAGTATTAAAATCATCTCTCGACCTTATTCAATACTTAAGATTCATTAAAAAGTTGGTCTAATAATTTATGAACATGATGACAATTCAAAAGGAAAGTGCAAATTAAATCTATTAGATAATTAGCCCAAACATATTCATTCAAAAGGAATCATTCTCCCCTAGACAAGATTAATTTAGCTTTTAGTCAATTCCTCAACCATCAATTCAATCACATAACAAGTCTCAATCAGCATCATCATCATGATTAAAAAACCAATAATTGTAAAGGTAATTAAATTGAATTAAATTGAAAATAGAAGCAAGAAACTCTACTGTCTAAGTTAAGGTTTCTCCTATCCAAAAATAATATTCTGCTGAATTAAATGAAAAGCTCTAAGACTCCAAAGACAAAAACGAACCTAACACTAATTTTTTTATTGGTTCAGAGAAAACAAGAACTTCAAAACAGAAGTTGAACAGCTCTTAGAGAGATTCCCTGAAAAAGTCCTTCATTTCTCTTTATATCCTAGGGTTATAAGAGTTGGGTAATACCCTTTTTGACTAACAGCTGAAAAACCCTTAAAAGAAGAGAAACTTCTCATTTTAGCCCATTAGATCATGTATGCTCATGCATTAGGTAGATGTACGGTCGTGCATCACTTAAACGCATCTGATTACTTCCTTTTTTCTCAAGATAGAACCAAATTTTAATTACACGTCCATGCACTAGAATACATATGGTTGTGCACCTTTAGATCTCACTTTTCCTCTTCTTTCTTCACATAGGTAGAATACAAATTGATTTGCATGGCCACGCACCTTCACTTTGCACGACTATACCAACTTTAAAGCCTTCTGTTCGACATCCTTTCCTTGATTTTCATCTGCAATTGAAGTCTAACAATCTAATTTCTTAGAAAAACACTAGAACCTCAAGCAATTCTTGAGAATAAATATGATTAGGATATAAACGAAAAATAAAGAAAAAGTAAGAATGTTTTCATGGATTTGTTTCACAAATTGCCTCAATATGAACACCATATTTCAACACAACAAATTCCCCCAAACTTGAATCTTTGCTTGTCATCAAGCAAACCAACAAAGATAAGGGAAAACTACTGCTCTAATAATCAACAAATCAAAAGGCCTCAAGCAACCATAAAAATAACAATAATCTATCTTTTTACTCTTATTAAGTCTTTTTCTTTTTGATTCAAAACAAACCTTGCTTCAACTTTGCTCAATTCATCATGAAATTGTTGCACTTCAGATACACATATAAACATAATTCATCTTCATTGTCTCTTTGAACAAATTATTAAATTAAATACCAAATCTAATAAGCATGTTGAAGCAAACAATCTCCATTAATAGAATTCACAATTTAAAAGAGATCAATAGGACTTTATGAGGCTTGTAATGGGGTTAACAAGGGTAATTGAGCTAAAAAAAAAAAAAAAAAAAAAGAAAGGCTACATGAACAAATTATAAGATAATCATGTCAAGTTCAAGAAAGTTTAGGTTTCTTTCGTTTAAAATCAAGGGAATTATAAGAACATTCATTCTAGCTTAATTTTTTCAATCTTATAATCTTCATCTTTTATTCACCAACATCTCATAAAGAAAAGCAACAATAATAATTAGATTTTTTTTATTATTATTTTTTTTATTCCTTGCTTCACCTAAACTTATTTTCAAGTACATAGCCTCATATTTCTTTAATAATTCCCTTCTTTAAAAACCATTCTTAAGAAAAAAAAATTAGAAATAAATTTAACATGACCATCTTACCGAAAAGGGTACATGATAATTAATGTTTTCTCACATAAAGAAAAAGAAAGCTAAAATTAACATTTGGCACAAAAAGGGAAAACTAAGAATGACATAAAATAATGGTGGATATAAGAAATGGGTTATCACAAACAATGCCTAGATCATTTCTCTTTTTTCAACTGAATTCATGTTTTACCTCAAAAGTTCATAACCACATTCTAAGATAAGTGAGACAAATAAAAACAAATAAAATATGTATAAGCCCTCTTTAAGTAAGTATACACAATTCCACAATAATCACAAGGAGAAAACTTTGTCAAAGCAAAGTCTCAACAAGGAATATTTTTCACCCAACAGATAAAACTTAATAAACAAATACCTTAATAGATCATTTCATACATTGATCACAATCGATGTTTGGCCTTTATCACATTTAGCCATAAAAAAAGCTAAAGCTTCAAAATTTTAGCTCAACTCTCGAGAATACAATAATATTGTTACTTATTTTTCAAAATAAATAGTTATACAATTTATAAATAAATTATAATATATTTTTAGTATTTTTATTTTATCTTTGCAAATCAAAATAAGTGAGACAAATAAAGACAAATAAAATATGTATAAGCCCTCTTTAAGTAAGCATACACAATTCCACAATAATCACAAGGAGAAAACTTTATCAAAGCAAAGTCTCAACAAGGAATATTTTTCACCCAACAGATAAAACTTAATAAACAAATACCTTAATAGATCATTTCATACACTGATCACAATCCATGTTTGGCCTTTATCACATTTAGCCATAAAAAAAGCTAAAGCTTCAAAATTTTAGCTCAACTCTCGAGAATGCAATAATATTATTACTTATTTTTCAAAATAAATAGTTATACAATTTATAAATAAATTATAATATATTTTTAGTATTTTTATTTTATCTTTGCAAATCAAAATGATGTTATAATGATGCGATAATGTCATGACCTAGGTGATAATGTCATTTTATAAATGATGCAAGAATGATGTCATGAAATTAATAATGTAGGCTATGATATCATGAAAATAATGATGTAATCAATGATGCAATATGGTTGAAAATGAAGATGGAATTTGCCTATAAATAGGCATTACCTCACTTCTCCAAAAACATAATTAAAAGTAGCAAAAATTAGATGTAGAGAGATTTTCATATGCGTTCTTAGAGTAGATTTCTTTTATTATTATTTTGATCAAGAAGAGGAGTTTTTGGAAGTTTGAGTTCATCAAAGGTTGTATCTCAAAAAAAGTTCTTTCTAAACTCTATTCTTGAATTTAATTATAAGTTATTATTATGTTTATTGTTAATTTAATTGTTTCTTCCTTTTCAACTATGAGTAGCCAGATTTATTTTTCTAGGATTTAGATGTAATCTCTTGATTATTTTATGGTGTTCTATGATTGATTGATTAAGTGTTTTGATTGTTGGAATTAATCTTTTATTTTAAGAATTAATTCTTGTGAATACTTGATCACTTTTTACATGTTTAAAAATATTATGTGAAGAAGCGAGAGTAAAAACATAATATTAGTTCATTAAGATATTAGACCTAGGGTATATGTTACTTAGAGATAAGAACACTCCTTTGTGATTGATCAAAGGATTTCCATAAAATTTAATGGGTTTATGTTAATTGCTTGTGATCACAAAAGTAGATATAAGATTAACATAAATACTTCTGATTTATCTTGAAATAGAACTTCACATAATTAATGGAAAATCTAATCATTAATTCTAATAAAATTAAACCAACCAACCAAACATGAGAACACCATAGGTAATTAGTTGATGAAATCTAAATCCTAGGATTTACATACATTGAATTAGTTTTTTTTAAATTTTTTAATTAATTATTCTATTGTTGTGTATAGTTTTAGTGAATTATTGTACTACTAAATTACTTATCCCGATAATATTCTATTTAGGAAAGTGGTTTTTAAGTGGGACTGCCATGACCCCTCCATTTATCTGGGAATTGATAACTCTACATTCTTTAGAGTTATTTTACCTATTTAAACTCAAATTTTAGCTCAGTTCTCGAGAATATAATAATATTATTACTTATTTTTAGAAATAAATAGTTCTGTAATTTATAAATAAATTATAATATGTTTTTAGTATTTTTATTTTATTTTTGTAGATTAAAATAATGTCACAATGATGCAATAATGTCATGACCCAGACGATGATATCATTTTATAAATGATGCAGACGATGATGTCATTTTATAAATGATGCAGGCGACGATGTCATGAAATAAATTATGCAGACGATGATGTCAAGAAAATAATGATGCAGTCAATGATGCAATATGGTTGAAAAAAGAAGGTGGAATTTGCCTATAAATAGGCATTACCTCCCTTCTCCAAAGTCACAACTCAAAGTAGCAGAAAATAGATGTAGAGAGAGTTACATATATTTTCTTAGAGTAGATTTCTTTTATTGTTATTTTGATTAAGAGGAGGAGTTTTTGGAGTTGAGTTCATCAAAGATTGTATCCCAAAACAAGTTCCTTCTAAACTCTATTCTTGAATTTAATTATAAGTTATTATTATGTTTATTATTTTTATTGTTAATTTAATTGTTTCTTCTCTTTTAATTATGAATAGCTAAATTTATCTTTCTAGGATTTAGATGTAATCTTTTGATTTGCTTATGATTATTTATAATTAATTGATTAGGTTTGATTGTTGGAATTAATCTTTTATCTTAGAACTTAATGGTTGTAATTAATTGGCCATTAATTGTATGATTTCAGATATTGTGTGAAGTAGCGAGAGTGGAAACACAATATTAGTTCATTAGGATAATTGACCTAGGGAATGTATTGCTTAGAGATAAGAATACTCTTCTGTGATTATTAAAAGATTTTTATAAAACTTAATGGGTTTGTATTAATTGCTTATAGTCACGAGAATAGACATAAGATTAATATGAACACACGTGTTGTATCTTGAGATAGAACATCATATAATTTAGGGAAATCTCATCATTAATTTCAGCAAAAATAATCCTATCTAAAAAATATAAAGAAATCATAGGTAATCTATTGATGAATTCTAAATCCTAGGCCTTTAATCTTCTTTTAAATTAATTATCATTTAATTTCTTTAATTTTAATTTAGTTTGAAATATAAATTCCCATAATTGATTTTCTAAATAATAGAGTAATCTTAATTTTGGTACTTGTCAACCCTTCCCTGTGGATTTGACACTCTATTCACACACTATTACTTGGTACGATCTTTATACTTGCAGAAATCGCGCAACAAGTTTTTGGCGCCATTGCGGGGGAAGGCGACTTTTGACAATATTAATTAATTTGATATATTCTATTAATTTAGACATTTTATGTTTTTAATTCTTTTTATTACTATTTTTTTTAGTTGTGTTTGTAGATTTTGTTCATGGATTTTAACAATTTTCAACATTGGACTTATTATCCAAGTCTGAAATGAAGTTACAATGGAAGTTAGCATTATGACCAAGGTTATTATTATCAAACTGACTTCCAAAACAATTATGGGTGGAGTGAAAGACAAAATATGCTACTAAGTGAAGAGAAGTCATCCATTGAACTTGCATTAGAGAGGTTCATAAATTCCACTTATGATCAGGGTATGCCATATAAGGATCAAAAGTTGTCCCTTGAGCTTACATTAGAAAAATTTCTAGAATCCACTAAGAAAATGTGTAAGAATTGGGAAGAGAAAGACATATTAGATGCCAAAGACAACGAATTGACTAACAGCTATAAAAGAATTGAAGAGAAAATGGAAGCTATGGTCAATTATGTGGAGTCAAATCAAGGCAACTTCCCAATTCACACTGAAGTGGACACATCAGAACAAAGCATGCAAGGATGTTTAAGGGATGATGTCTCATTAGAAGACAAGTATGGTGAGGATAATGGTGATGTAAGGCATATGGGATACTATAAAGATGATGATTCAATTGAACAGTCCCATATTCAAAAGTTGGAAGAGGAAGAAGTACAAAATACTAGGGAGACCATTCCATATTTTGAGTGGTCAATGATCTATGAAGATGACTTCTTTTCTAATGATGAGATGGTCAATAGAAGTATTGATGAGTTCTCTAGTGAGGAGAATGAAATACATGAGAACCATGAGAATGAAACACTGGATTTGGAAAGCCCCATCTCTCCTAATATTCCAATATATTTAGCTTTCATCCCAATCCAAATTTTCACCCCAATTCAAACACCCACCCATCCATTACCTCAAATTCCATCAATTGATATCTATCGCATAACCAATCTTACACCGTTGCCATCTTTCTTTATGTGGTCAATTATGGGAGAATCAAGTATTTGGCTAGTGCTTGTATCTTCCAAACCTTGTTTAAAGAGGGAACTTGGTTTTGTGGAGGTTATGGAGAAAAAGGTAAGCGAATTTGGGTGGAGAATCTCAAAGTTACAAGAGGTGCATGTAGATGAAGTGCAAAATTTGCTGAATTCCAGAGCTAAAAAATTAATAAGTCCATCGATAAATCTATATGGTCTTGTGCCTAGCAAGATCAAATTGAAGTTTCCAAGCTGTAAAGCGACAGAGATACATCTTTTACGGTTTACCATGAAATGGAGGAGCAACAAGAGCCACAATCTTTGTAGATTACTCTTCATTCTGAAATATGGAGGCAAACAACATGATAAAACTGACAAGTCCATGGATGAAGATGGATAACATTAATGTCCAGCTAATACGACGTTAAAGAAGCGCTTCTTGGGAGGCAACCCAAGTTATTTGATTTTATTTTTTATTTTATTATTTACTTTCAAAATTTTTAATTCCTCTTTATGTGTTTGGTTTGTTGTTTTTAGTGTTTTTAGGTGAAAAGATAAGTGTTGCAGTTTTAGCCTCTTTTAAGAATAAACTTCACTGCATGACTTGGAAAAGCTCAAATCAAGCTAGCTGGACTCATTAAAATTGGCAAAAGTCCATCTTTTCACAATTATCGAGATGATATACTTTGTGTACTATCCTCCATGATAAAGATCTAGCTATAGTCAAGGTAAAGACTATAAATTAAGCGCTTTTGGGAGGCAACCCAAATTTCTAACTTTTTTTTTTACTTCTTTTTAATTTCTTTTGTTTTGTTTGTTTTGTTCTATTTTAATTTTGCTTTAGTGTTGTTATTAAACAACTTATTAGGAGGAAACCCAAGTTTTCTCTTTATTAGGTTTCTTTTATTTCTATTTAGTTGTTTCGTTGTAAATTTTCTCTTTCATTTTCTTAACTAAGTTAATTAGATATGAAAGCATCTCTTGTAGCACTAAAAAATAAGTTTCCAACTCTTTCCTAAGATGTGCTCAATAAAATTTATTAATGCAAACTAGAAAGAATGAAAGTATTTAAGCGTCTGAATCTTTTTGAGGATCTTTGTTGGATCATATAAGCCAAAGTATGACTGGCAGGTGAGCTTGATGACTCATTTATTAAATATTTGCCAGGTACGGGGAGAAGTTCTTACTTAAATAAGAGGAGAGCTAAGAGAATGAGAGTCTGCTATTAATGTGCAAGATGGAATTGTAGCACATGCTATAGAAACATTAGATTTGCATCTATAAATCGAGAAGACAAAATTAAATTCGTAAAGGATGGACTAAGTAAGGAGTCTTTGGATAATATCCTATAGACTCTTGAGACACATCCTTGTGGACAAGTTTAACGTACTCTTTTAGATTTATGGGACTTATTCAAAGAAGAGAAGCAGTGTTATAGTTTAGGAAATATGATATTAAAAGACCCTATTTGTCAGTTAATAAAAAAATGGATGGGAAGCCTATCCTCGACTCATAGAAGGCATTTAAGTAATTACCGGATGTAAAACCAGAGGAAGATGTGAGCCAAAATCACAACTACTGTTTATAATCAAGTGTATCACTAATTTTTTTATTTTTTCAATGCATCATTTTTTTTCTACATCTTGCAGTACTTTTTGACTTTTTAGTACCTATATTTTATTTTCTTGCAGATTTTTCTACTATCGACAACTTTTTAGTCTTTTAATGTTTGCTTTTAGTTTTTCAATGTTTTCTTTTTGACATTTGTACACACAGCATTGATTATTTTTATTTTTATTATCATTTTTGTTTTTATACTTTTTCTGTCAATAATTATTTTATTACATTAAACTATTCTTTTACTCTTCTAGTTTCTTTATATGCACATTCATTATTGTCAATATGCACACAACCCTTTCGAGAGATCTATGAGAGAAAATGGCAGAATCCTCAACAAGCAAATTCAAAACTATTTGTGTCTTTTGTAGTCCAAACTCTGGCAAGAAAAGAGAGTGCTTGATAGCAGCTAATGAACTTGGTAGGATTTTAGTTGAACGAAAAATTGATTTGGTGTTTGAGGGAGGTAGTTTAGGGTTAAAGGGTTGTGTCGCAAGTTCTGCATATATTAGAGGTAGTAAAGTCCTAGGAATAGTTCTAAAGGCTTTGGCTCAAAATAAACATATCACTGGTGGAAGTATAGGTAATGAGTTACAAGTCATGAGCATGTATGAACGAATGGCATACATGAATCTTAATGCTGATGCTTTTATTGCATTACCTAGTGATTTAGAAACATTTGAAGATATCTTCACCTTTGCATCTTGGACCCAATTAACTATTTTTTAAAAGCCATTGGGATTACTTAACGTTGATGGTTTTTATAATGGTTTGTTATCTTTTCTCGATCATGCTGTGGAATAGGGTTTTATGACATCAGCGAGTCGATGCATCCTAGTCTTTGCTTCAACTATTGATCAATTGATTGATCAACTACAAAACTTTAAATTTGAACCTGATCCATTGATGGCATAGGTAGTTTGGCACCCCAGGGCTAATAGTAGTAAGAAGCGAGGACTAGATCTGAATCTCCGGTTATAACTTCTCTAACTCTTCTAGTTTTTTATCGCATTTTTTTGTGTGTGTGTTTTCTGTTACATCTTATCAAGCGAAATTTTAGGTCCGATTCACTAAATATAAGATGGCTGAGTAAAGAGTTACTTTTGTACTTGTGATACGCATCTTAAATTTATGTGATTTTCCTTTTCAAAAAAAAAAAATAACTGACTGAAGAGTTGTTTATATAAGATGGCATAGTAAAGAGTACTTTTTGTGCTCTTGATATGCATCTGTATTTTTTTTTCTTTTCTTTCTTTTTCTAGTTTCCAAAATAAGAAATTAAAAAATAATAATAAATAAAAAAAAATTGATATTTTCTTTTTGTGTGATTAATTTCTCATGCTTGCTTTTAGTGTTGTTTCATAATGTTTTATAGGAAATAAGGAAATGGAATGCACATTCTGCTTATAATTTAGAATCTACTTTTCTATAAGAGGAAGTATTTTCTTTCTTTTGGTTTGTTTCTTTGACATTGAGAACAATGTCTATTATAAGTTTGGGGGAGGTTTAGTTTGTTTTTTATTTTTAGTCATTTCTTTTGTGTTTTGATGAATAAATTTAAAATTTTTACT
The DNA here is from genome assembly GCA_947687605.1 of Reutealis trisperma. Lineage (NCBI taxonomy): Eukaryota > Viridiplantae > Streptophyta > Magnoliopsida > Malpighiales > Euphorbiaceae > Reutealis > Reutealis trisperma. Next base: position 381,313 of record CANTUT010000644.1, on the reverse strand, counting down.
CTTTTATTGATAAAATATGCTTGTGTTAAATAATTTAATGAAAGGCCAATAATAAATTATAATTGGTATTTATGGACAATTTATAAAAGTATTTCAGGTTGAGCAACTATTTTAGGTAAGAAATTAACTTTTATTAATATTATGTTTTGCTTTGCTTTGCATTATATTGATTGCATTGAATTTGTGTATGCTTGCTTAGAGAGGGCTTCTATACATTTTTTATCTTCATTTGCCTCACCTATCTTAAAACATGTTTTTGCAAACTTTTGAAGCGAAATTTTGATTTCATTTTGAAAGAGAGATATGATTTAGGCATTGTTTGTTTAGCCTATTACTTATATCCACCCTTATTTTAATTTTTTCCTCCTAGTTTACCCTTTTGTGCCTTGTTAATTTTAGCTTTCTTTCTTTATTAATTAATCTTAATTGTTATCCTTCACCCTATTTGTGAGATAATTTTGTCAAGTTTACATTCTAATGAGAAAAAGGGAATTATTGAAGTTTTAAAAGAAAATAAGGATCTCTAATAATCGTGAGTATTATTCATTATAAAAGATCATTTTCTGCTTAAAATAAGTTTGGAGGAAAGCAAGAAAATTGAATAAACTAAAAGTTAGTAATTCTTGCTTATCCTTAAAATGATGTTGTTGGTAAAAAATTAAAAAAAAAAAAAAGAAGAAGAAGAGGGGGGTTTAAAAGAAGAAAACATTGAAGAATAATGGTGCTTAAAATAAAAGGGATTCTTGATTAATATAATCCCTTTATTTGAGCTATTAATTTTCTTTTGTAAACTTGGCATAATTATCTTACTTTGTTTATTTAGCCTTTCTTTTGTTTAGCCAAAAGACCTTGTGTTAGCCCCATTACAAGTCTAGTCAAGATCTATTGATCTCTCTTGATTTGTGAATTCCATTAGTGGAGATTGTTTGTATTAACATCCTTATAAGATTTTTACATCTATTTTATATCTTTAGATAGAGACATTTAAAGATATCAGTGTGTATATGACTATCTGAAGTGCAATAATTGCTTTATGGTTGATTTAATGCATGGTTATTTAAGGCATGATTAAGATGAGGATTATGGATTATTTTGAACCTGAGATAGAAGTTTGACTTGCAATACTATTGATATGTTGTTTATAAATATTAATTTCTTGAGACCTTTGACAAATTATTCAAACTAACCATGAGATGATTAAATTTTCTTTTTGAAATAAATATTTGAAAGTTTAGAGTTTTATAAGTGTTTATGGGTATCACCACTGGAAACCCTCACGAGACTATAACTCATCCTCTATGGGACACCTAGGGGTTTAAAGGCTTGTTGCATACGCTAAATGTAATCGTAATTTCCTACAAAAGTGGACTAGTTTAGTTTTTGAATTTTCTTTTGCTTGAGGACAAGCAAAAACTTAAGTTTGGGGGTGTGATAACTCTACATTCTTTAGAGTAATTTTACCTATTTAAACTCAAATTTTAGCTCAGTTCTCAAGAATAATATAATATTATTGCTTATTTTTAGAAATAAATAGTTCTATAATTTATAAATAAATTATAATATGTTTTTAGTATTTTTATTTTATTTTTGCATATCAAAATGATGTCATAATGATGCAATAATGTCATGACTCAGACGAGGATGTCATTTTATAAATGATGCAGACTATGATGTCATTTTATAAATGATATAGACGATGATGTCATTTTATAAATAATGCAGGCAATGATGTCATGAAATAAATCTTGCAGACAATGATGTTATGAAAATACTGATACAGTCAATGATGCAATATAGTTGAAAAAGAAGGTGGAATTTGCCTATAAATAGGCATTATGTCCCTTCTCCAAAATCACAACTCAAAGTAGCAAAAAGTAGATGTAGAGAGAGTTACATATTTTTTCTTAGAGTAGATTTCTTTTATTATTATTTTGATCAAGAGGAGGAATTTTTGGAACTTGAATTCATTAAAGATTGTATCCTAAAACAAGTTTCTTCTAAACTCTATTCTTGAATTTAATTATAAGTTATTATTATGTTTATTATTTTTATTGTTAATTTAATTGTTTCTTCTCTTTTAATTATGAATAGCTAAATTTATCTTTCTAAGATTTAGATGTAATCTTTTGATTTGCTTATGATTATTTATAATTAATTGATTGGGTTTGTTTGTTGGAATCAATATTTTATTTTAGAACTTAATGCTTATAATTAATTGGCCATTAATTGCGTGATTTAAGATATTGTGCGAAGTAACGAGAGTAAAAACACAATATTAGTTCATTAGGATAATTGACCTAGGGAATGTATTGCTTAAAGATAAGAATACTCCTTTGTGATTATTAAAAAGATTTCTATAAAACTTAATGGGTTTGTGTTAATTGCTTATGGTCACGAGAGTAGACATAAGGTTAATATGAACACACATATTGTATCTTGAGATAGAACATCATATAATTTAGGGAAATCTAATCATTAATTTCAGCAAAAATAATCCTATCTAAAAAATATAAAGAAATCATAGGTAATCAACTGATGAATTCTAAATCCTAGGCCTTTAATATTCTTTTAAATTAATCATCATTTAATTTCTTTAATTTTAATTTAGTTTGAAATATAAATTCCCATAATTGATTTTCTAAATAATAGAGTAATCTTAATTTTGGTACTTGTCAACCATTTCCTATGGATTCGACACTCTATTCACATACTATTACTTGGCACGACCTGTATACTTGCAGAAATCGTGCAACAAGAATTTATCTTGAGGTGATTTTTTAGTTCAATTATTTACACTTTACTTACCTGTGCAATAGTACTAAATATCTAGTTTAATTTAAATCACAAGACTTTTCATATGATAGTCTAAATAATAGAATATTCAATAATTTTGGTACTTGTCAACCCTTCCTCGTGGGATCGACACTTATTTCACTATTATATTACTTGTTCACGACTTGTGCGCTTGCAGAAATCGCGCAACACTAGACTCTTCATTATTTAATTTACTCATAAATAGTATCACATTTTATTTATACATTAACGAATAAAATACATAAATGGCCCCATTTCTAGGGAGTTCTTGTGGAAGAGAAAATACTCTTCATAACAATTAAGCCCTAGATTCCATTGATCATCCTAGATGTCATGCTACTAAAATAGAGAGTTATTTTTTTTTCCAGCTAATCTAAATAGGGTACAATTGAAAATTATATTTATAATCAAGCAAAATCATTTAGTTTATAAAAAGAAGGAATAATTGCAAAATGTGGCAAAGTTCAAGGTATATGGATATATTAGACCTATTAATCATGTTTTGCAATAGTAGAAATCTTCAACTATATATTCTATTCCTAACAAATTTATTCCTTTTTAATTCAGGAAATACATATCTCAAATAGGAAAGGACTGTCATAAGAAGTGTATGTTTACTTCTCTGTAATCTAATTAAACACTAATAGTAAAGCAAATAATGTGGTTTATAATTAATGAGCAATATCAACATATATGCTAATAATTAATTATTATTATTATTATTATTTTCTCATCAAAGGTTAAATGAGTTGACATAACATTGTGAGTTACACACAAAAATAGTCCTCTTTTTTAATAACTCTCACCAAATTAATGATAATTTTCGTGATTTGAGAGATTTGAATTTGAAACCTCTCACTTTTCAGACTCTTAAAATTAAGAAATGAAAAAACTAACTAAATCACAAATGATATTAGCTTAATTAATGTTTGTTGAATAATTTGGTACTTCTAGCCGTGGAGCATGATCAGTTTTATGCTTCTTTACAAGTTGGAAGTTGGAATTTAGTATGACGCCACCTCTCCCTTTTCATGCTCGAGTGAATAAGGCATAAGCCATCACTCTACAAGTTAAAAGTTTGATTTCTATGAAACTTGCTAAATTGCAAACTATAAATTATGAACTATAAACTAAACCCTTCTAAAGAAATATGTGTTATTGTACAAGTTGTATTATTTACTCATTGAGATCATTTATCTCACTCCTTTTCTTGTGTAGTTTCAGGTGAGCATTATGAGAAGGCAAGGTGATAGCTTAAGTACTCTACTCTGCTTGGGAGATTTCCTTGTCCAAGTCATTTTACATACTATGATATAGAGAGTCACTCTTAGATGCTCTGGGAGTCTTGTTTTTTTGGAACATTATTCATTTGATGATTAATTGGAGTTTTAATTGTTCTTTTCTTAAGGATTGTATTCAAAGTATTTTAAACTATTCTTTTGCTAGTTAAGGATTTCTTTTATTATTGGTCATTCAAGTTAATGCATGAGATTTTGGTACGATCCTAAGCAGTGTTTAACCATGCGTGAGAGGGTTCTACAGGTGTAGGTGACCTTATGTCTCCCCATGTTCTAGGATCGTCATATCTCAAAGGTTGGGATGTGATACAATTGAAGTGTCAAAGGAAAATACAACATTTGCTTTACTGGTATAAGCCTCCTCCTACTCGTACTACTGTCATTTTCTCAAGATTGCTTGTACCATTGAGAGTCACAAAACTTATAACTTGTCATCTATGAATCTCCACCCCAGTATATCATGCAGTGATTGACATAACTATCAATTTTTTGAACCAGTAAACTGAGCCCTCGCACTAACCTCTTAGTCTGATAAAATTTATCAGGTATGTATTTATCATCCGGCATGACCTCTTTAATTATTGAGGTTACTGCATCAAATGCCCTTTTAGACAAGTTGTAAGAGGAAGTTGCAAAAGCTCAGAACTAGGCCATAACTCCTAATTCGCAGCATTGAACATGTCACAGAACTTTTGCATATCCGAATTCAGTGGTTCTTTGTCAGGATAAAGAATGAAATTAAGCCTAGTCACATCCATCACCATATCCTTATATGGATTTTCATATCCAGGTATAAAATCTTCTTTAATGACATCAAAACTATGACTGGGCTCCCTAATAAACTTCGTCTCCTTGTGCTTTGTCCATATGTGATAACCCATCACAAATTCTTTTTGCAAGAGGCGGTACTTCACCATGTCAACTTCCCAATAAGCTTCATTCCTACACTTTTTAAGAATAAATAGACGCTTAATCTTCTATCCATCCATGCACTCCAAATGACTATAAATGAAATCAATAAATTCATCCAACCTTTACACAAAATCAAGGTTAAGTAGGCTATCTTTTAGCCTATCTTACATCCATAATCAACCAAAGTTCATTTTGTTTGTGTGAATCCTTAAAATTGCACCTCCAGTTCACCTATCTTTAATTACGAATTCATAAAATCAAATCGGACTCAAATCGGATAAAAAACAGACCAAAGCCGGCCAAAATAGTGTGAAACCGGGCTGATCCGACGAGTTAGGTTGGCTCCAATGGTGCACCAGGCTTGCCACGCGTCCGGCGGCACGCCCAGTGTGTCGGCGGCATGGGCGGCACTAATTAGGCATCGCTGGAAGTGTGGCATGCGGCCAGTGCCGCCTGACCGGCAGGCATGCTACCATATGCCTTTGCTCTATAAATAGAGCTTCCGTTTAACTCTCTTTACACAATTTTTGAGGTGAAAACTCACCTAGTTACTCTATACTAAAATTGTGCTAAATTAAAGTTAAAAAAATTAATACTGAAATCTGTCACTTTAAATTCTTCTAATTTACAATTATTATTTTATATTGCTAACCTTTTCTGTGTAAGGTTCAATGTCCAAGTTCCCTAATCTAAGGTGGAGATTCGATCCAGAGTAAAGCTCACCCTATTTATTAGAAAGTCAAGAAAAACAAAGGTAAGTTCCTTTTCTTCTTTCCATTTCTAAAATTCTAAATTCATATTTAGAATTCTCTCTCTTCTTCATTTCATTTCAAAACCTCTCCTTTGCAAGAAGGAAGAACTACATAGGATTTGATTCTTATTTAATAGGATATGCAGGCATGCCATTCTGTAGAGCATCAACTCTAAAATCTTTTTCAATAATATTTTTCCTTTCATATTCACAGTTTAATTTTCATTTTACTTTGTCATTTATTTGTATATGCGCTTTATTTTTTATTCTTTATGTTCATTTCTTTAATTTATTTGAGGAATATGTGCTTTCCCTAGTACCCACAAGGGCTAAAGGAAAGATCCTCTTTATTTTATTCATTTTCGTTTTGTAATAATTAAGTAGGATTTATTTTTGCTTATTTATTTTCAACTGTCATTTCATTTTACCATCTATAACTATTTCATTTATCATTTTTACTATTGTTCATGCACACTAAAATTGTCTTTTTGGAGTTCTTTTGCAACTTTTAGCCAAACTAAAGAAAATTGTATTTTCTCAATTTGTTTAAATACCAAAACTTGATCTCCGAGCCCTCTTTGGTCACTCATGGATTAGTACATTTCCATTAGGATAAATCAAATATTTGGAGTCAATCAATTTGGATTTTTCTTTAATTTTCTCAATTAAAATAAGTAAATTAAAGTGGCGACTCTCTTTTACGAATAACAAATTGCAAAACCCAAATTTCTAAACTCAAAGCGAGCTCCAATTATAGAGTTTCTCTTGAAAAGCATTTTGATTCCCCTCAGTGGATCGAATCAATGCTCGGGCGAGGCCTCACAGTTTAACCTGGATTTCAAATGATAAATATTAGTGTTTTACTAATATTAGTTTGCAAGTTTGAAATTATAATATAGTCCAAGAAAAATTTTGGTAGAGTTTTTCCTAAAATTAGACCTCCTAAAAACTAAATTAACAATTGACAAAAACACTTACAAACAACCAATATTATGAGACCTAATGACATCATAATCAATCCAATTTTAAGAAAAATTTTACAAAATTTTCCCTAAAATTGGACTTAAACCCCCTAAAAAATAAAGCAAATGTATTGAAAGATTAACAAATGCTTCAATGAGCATTATCCAAACAATAATCACAACCTAGTTTTGAAATCAATTAATCTCTTAATTTACTAAATTATTTTACACATAAAGATTAAAATTTATGAATTAGTAATTAAACACTACTACTATTTACAAAATTTATATGACACAAGCATAACCTACACATATACTATATAAACTCTTCCATTTATAGAGATTGTATAGTTTAATTAATTTAATTCAATTAAAATGAATGCAATTATTATAATTAAATTTATGAAATTTTAATTCAATTAAATTTATTAATAAAATTTAATTAATTTAATTCAATTTAAATGAATAAAATTTTACCAATTTTTATATACTCAAAATTTAGTTTATCAAATTTTATTTTCTTGTATAAAAATTAAAATTAACTAAATTTTATTTTTTTGAAAAATTAATTTAATTTTATAAAAAATTCAATAAAATAAACAAATATAACTAAAAATTAATACAAAATTTAATAAAATTCAAATTACAAAAAAAATACATGGCAGGCGAATAGCAAACGAAGAAATTTTTAGCGAAGGCGACTAAGAAATTGTAGGCGAACAGTGACATTGCCTACATTTTCAAAAAATAAAAAATATAGAATTTGAAAAAAGAAATGAAAAATGGTAAAATTTCTTACCTATGGTGAAGAACGATGCCTAGAAAATGAAGAAAACACACCAGAAAAGGTGAGAAAACACTAATAAACAACAAACAGCAGTTTGATTTGCTGGAGACAACTATGGCAACAAGATAGATAGAGTAAAGAGGAAGAAAGAAGTAAATGAGAAAGAAAGGGTCTAATGTATTTTTTAAACCTACCTCATTGATGCTAAAACAACATCGTTGAGAGTAAAATGACAGAATTGATGTCATTTCACTTATGCTCCTTTAGCAATGTGGGAGATGATTTCACTAGCCAAAACAATGTCACTGACCTCCAAAACTTTGTCGCCATTTTGTTCTTTCTATCTAAAGGGTATTGGTGCCAAACGTAGTGACACTGCCCACATGTGTCGGTAACTAATGATGCCATTAGTGTTGCTAATAGGACACAACTTACCTCCAAATTTTGGCACCAAAATGGCATCACAAACTTTGGCGTCGTAAAACCATGACAACAGCATTGCAGAATGCTCTAAATTGTTAAGTCTGTATTTCTGTCTCCTTTGCATCTCTAAGGCATATTTAAATAATGACACTACTACAACATCACTATTTTGCATTGCTATCTCGATATTTTCTTATAATGAAATGAGGCGGTCTGCAAGGGCCTCTACTCCACAATCCTTCTTGCTAGCCTCGTTTCAGATCTTCTCTTTCTTTTTTCTTTCTTAGTTTCTTCTATATTTGTTTTGAGCTCTCATTCCTCTCCCTCTTAATGAACTAGCTAGAATAATAAATTTTGACTTGTCGAATATATTTTTATGCTAAAGCCATAACCTCTTCTAAAGATTATGGGGCACGCCTACACAAGGCTTCGAAATAGTCTATGTGGGTAGTACCATTGTAGAGTGCTTAGGCAGCATGAGTTTGGTTTAGTTTCATCACCTTCAAAGCTTCCCTGTTGAAATGAGCTATGTAACCTATGAGAGATCCAATTTCTATTTGTCACATCTACTCTAAGGATTGAGTCCTTCTTTCTATAGGAATGTTGGCGACAAACCTTTGCATAAAGCTTTCTACGAGCTACCTGAAAGAATAGATAGTTTCCTTTTTTAATCCATCGAACCACCTAATGGCTACTCCTTCTAGCGAGCCTCTAAAGGCTTTGTATTACACTTCGTCACTAGTTGTTTAGAGCTTCACAGTATGTTTGTAATCCAAAATGTGTACTCTAGGGTCAATTTCACTATTATATTGCTATAGTTGATAGTTTGAAGTTCTCTAACATCTTATACTCATTAACCCTCCTAGTGAATGGGCATATTAGAGCGAGTACCAAGTTCTTATCCAAGATCTTCTCTCTTCTTTCCTCATCTAACTCCTCTAAGAACTTCTTAAGGATCTTCTTTATCTCATCAACGTTACACTGATTTGAAGCTTCTTGGCCCCTTTAACCTCTCTTGTACGAAGAGGACTATGCTTGGGATGCTTCTTCCTCCCTTTATTAGGATTGCCTTCCTAAACCATCTCTCCTTCTATCTCTTTCCCTGTCATTCCTTTAACTGTGCCTATCACCATCACTCCTATCACGATGGTGAGAATGCTTGTCTTTATAGCGATTTCCACTTTCTGTATGTGAAATCATCTCTAGATCTTACACGCCACAGTCTAATGATAAGGAGATACCATCTCTAAGGGGATATTTTCTCCCTACTCTTCCTATTATTGATGGTAGTTGGTTCCTCTAGTCCGTTGCTAGTATTTGGTCTCCTTTTATTGTTGGAATCTCATGCGGCCGGGGTAAAAATGAGTTGCTTATTTACACTTGGTCTTTTTATAATGTCTGGGACTATACACACATTTTACGGAAGAAGGGTTAGCTAATTTTGAGAAGTCTGTATCACACGAGCAAAGGTAACGATAAATTACAAGGCACATGCTCTATCTAGGTTGGAAGTGGGGAGAAGAGTGGCGCTTTGGCCAACTGACACTTGTTATGAGAGCAATGTGCTCAAGAGTTAAAAGAAAGCATTCAGATCTATTTGGTTATTGCCCTAGAGATTTTCAAGATCAGTGGGGGTTGTTTAGGAGGTTGTTGGGTCTTGAGGAGGGTCTTGGTTATCAGGTTATGTCATTGTTCAGTCTTGCAAACTAAGGAAATGTGTTTGAAAAATTAAAGAAAGAAAAGAATGCTAGGATAGCAAACCTCAAAGAAGAAAGCGCAAGACTAAATTTAACTAAACATTTCCCACAGACGACGCCAATTTGATCAGTGTAAGATCAAATAACTAAATAATGGGTTAGAGTTTAGGATGAAAGGCTTTAATGGATGTACTTCATTGGGCATGCAAGATAGAAAATGAAGTAAAGAAGAGTCAAGCCTGATGCCTAGCAACAAGCAATGCCGAACTAGTTGACGAAATGGTTGAAGAGAAGGGAAGCCCATTCTGTAAGACCTTGTATTTGAGAGAAATAATAGAGGTGAGAGAGTGTAGAGTTTAAGCTACCTCAAGTTAAAGATGGGTTAGCCCTTTTATACCCTAAGTAGTGACATCTTTAAATGGATAGGTGTCAATATGTGGCTAGCTATTGAGCACTACATGTTGCTTGTCGATTTGTGTAGGAGTTGGCTAAATGGTGTAACCTCAAAAGTTTCAAAGCATTGTGTGTCACCTTTGAGTGATCCGTTTGTTGTATTTGACATGGCATGAGCAACACAATCCCTTGGACGTGCTCTCTATTGCGAGAGAAGTGTGAAGAGAGAGAAAATTAGTCATTAGATTCCTTGCTGAGGAAGGAGTTGATGATAGGCTAAAGGACTTTTAGCCTGATGAAGTGTGGAATCTTGGAGAAGCAAAATAGCTTATACCAGTGGGCTTTGCCTCATTTAGGGGTGTGTAATTGATCGGTTTAGTTCAAAATCGAACCGAACCAAAAAATAGAACACCAAATTTTTAAAAATTTTATAAAGTAAACCAAATTGTAATATTCAGTTTGTTAATTTTGGGCTGCTGGGCTTTTTTTTTTACTTTTTTCTTTTCATAAATATGATATAAATTTAAGTGTTAATTTTGGTTATATATATATATATATATATATATATATATATATATATATATATATATATATATATATATATATATATAATTTTTGTCAATTCAATTATAATCAAAATTTTTTTTTGCTATAACCAAACCCAATTGAAATTTAATTCAGTTTCATATAATACAAATAAAAACTGAACTGATATTATAAATAACCGAAATGAACTAAACTGATAGGTTTGATTTTCCCCTTTTTTTTTGAGTTTTGCTTACCCATAGTCTCATTGAGCCTAATAAATCTGACATATTTTCTCTTATCAACTACTAAAAAATATATACTTTTTACTATTTTTCTTCATAGACCCTCAATCGAGCTCCAACCAAGCAAAACTCTTTATTTATTTTTTATTTTTACTAAATCCCAAAATTGTTATTTAATTATGCCAATCGTGGTTTCTAAATCTTATCACTTCGCTAAGTAAATGGCGTTTAGTAGCCTTTGTTCTTTAATGTCTATTACAATTTTTTCCCCTTTTGGGAGAAAACATCTAATGCTTACCCTTTGTTAAGGAGCTTCTTTTTTATTATATGCTTTAGATATTTGGATCACTGATTGATAAGGCCTTCCTCACAATTCAATTATTTGAAATAAAAGATTCTAGTTCTAATAAGAAATATAACTCAATCTAAATGGCTTAAACTATTTTATGTAGGGCTCAAAGACTTCAGCATATTTGCTTAATTCGTAAATGAGTTTGTTGTTAATTAAAGTGTAATTTCTAAATGAATTGGATATAGTAGATGTGTTATTAGATGTGTTATTTATAGAATTTATTCATCAGTAATTTTTAAATGAATAAGTTGAATTTATTGGTTAGTAAATGTATAAAATGATGTAAGAATAGCCCGAACATATTGGTTTTAAGTGACAAATCATTTTGTGATTTAGGTCAGTCCAAAACACTTCATCAAGAGAAATTAGCGGGCCAATGTTTGCAAAGTGCAATTAGTGGAAAAAACAAAAACGGAAAGAAAGATATTAGTGGAACAATTATTGAGAAACTTTGATAAAAAAGAAAAAAGTAAAGATGGACTTACGATTAGAGAGAGAGAGAGAGAGAGAGAGGGTGGGGTCACATCAAAATGTAGATGCACAACAAAGATTTAATGATTTATCCTTTATCGTAACAAATGAAGTAATAGGAAGAAGATTCCTTGGGGGAAAAAAAAAAAAAAAAAGGGTAATAGGAAGAAGATAAGAAGAAGACTCAACAAGTCAATATTGAGTTTTTTTTTAATTATTATTATTTAATTTTTAAAATTTGAGATAATTAGTGAAGTGATTTTTTTTTTAAAAACTAATTAAAAGATCTTTATAATTTTATTTCGTTAATTATTCAGTATTTTTATTCAAAAAGCAAAAATTTTCTATTAAATTAAGATTATAAAGATAAATTTACTCTTATATTTTTTTCACCTCCATTCTTTTTCCGCAAAAATTAAAATAAAAAATACTTAAAAAAAAAATTAATTCTTGACGAAGAATGATTCCTTTATTTAGTTTATTTTCTTTCTGAAGTACTTTTATTTTAATTTTTTTGGAAAAAATTAAGGTGAAAAAAGAGGTAAGAGTAAATTTATCTTTTTATGTCTTAATTTAACAGAATATTTTTACTTTTTGTATAGAAGCACTGAATATTTTTAATTAATTTCTTAAAAAGATACCACTTCATCAATTAGATCAAATCTTAAAAATGAAATATTATTTTTAGTTTCAATTAGTGTTTTAAAAATTGGACTGATTCAACTGATTGAATAAGGAACTACTGGCCAATCTGGTTCGATTCAATCAAAAATTGAATTTCCAGTTTAGTTACTTTTTGACCAATTTTTGACCGATTGAATTTTTATCAATGAAAATTAATTAAAAATTTAAAAAAAAAAAGAGAAATGAAAAGATTTTATTTAGCCGGTCAAATTATCAATTCAACCGGTCCGACCGATTGAACTGCAAATCTGTAATTTGATCGATTCAATTATTGGTCTGATTTTTAAAACACTGATTTCAATCTTATTAGTTGTTTTATATATATATATATATATATATATATATATATATATATATATATATATATATATATATATATATATATATATTCTCGTATTCACATAGACATGAGATCTATTTTTCATAAATTTGAATAAATTCTATACATTTATAGGTGCATAGTGCATTGGCATGCACACGGGAATAATTCACCCCAAAATCTGCCCTACTTTCCTTTTACTTTCCTTTTAATGATGTTCTAATGTCTTTAAAAAAGCAGGAGCCAAAAAAAAAAGGCATGAAACGAAACTGGACATCCCACGTGTTGTTTGTTAGGAAGGCTCACATCAGGGATATGTCATATTTATGACGACCTGTATAAAGAAAGAACGGTGAGAATCTCTCTCCATTTTCTTTCCTCTCTCTTTTCCTATTCTCCTTATTTTAACCCTTCCCAAACAACATGTAAAATCACAATAGAATGAGATTGGAAATATAATATACATCATTTATTTTAAAATATTTATCATATAAAATTTTAGTATATAAATTAAAAAATTATTAATTTATCATAATTTTAAAATAAAAAATAAAATACTATTTATTAATTTTGATTTAGAAAAAAAATAATTAATACAAATATTTAGTAGAAAAATAAATAGAGAATAAAAATAAAAAAATAATAAATATATTTTTAAAATCTTAAAACAATAAAAAATTGATAAAAATTTTGAAACAGAATAAATAATATTTATAGTTTGGATTCTCAGTTTTTATTTGATAGCATTTGATAAACATTATAATTGGGGTGATATTTTTATATACAGATATTAGTGTTTCAAAATTATAATTAAAATATTAAAAATTACTAATATTTACAACAATTAGCATTTAATATTTACAACAATTAGTGTTTAATTAGGGTGTTAATAACTAATGGTGAGCTGTCAATATAAGTACTAACTTTGGGCTCGTGCTTTAAATGGTTTTGTTTGATTTGTGTTTCTTTGTTTTAATATCTGTAATTATTATTATTATTTTATTAAATTTAAATGTTACTTTTTAATAATTTTGAACGTTAAAAGAAATCAAATACATCAGTTAAATTTATTATATATTAACAACTAAAGAAGATAAAAATAAATAAATTATATACATGTCTAAACTCATAGGCGAAGGAAAAAGGATGGAGAAAGTGTAAATTTACAATTATTTCAAAGTAGAAATGTATTGCAATATAATTTAATTTATTTAAAAAATATTAGAACAAATAGTAACAAGTAAAAAAGTATATATCCAAAGAAATTTATAAAATTGATTCTCTCCTAATTAAATTTGAAAAAATAAATAAATTAACATAATTATTTATCAAATGTTGAGAGAAGGTAAGCCACTTAGTTATTCTCACAAATGTAAAAAATAAATCCTTTTATAGTTTTGTCAATTGATAGTGGGGAAAAAATATTATGGAAATGGAGTTTTTTTTTTTTTTTTATTGTTCAGTGTCGTTGGCGTTGGAGTTCTGGTAGAGAAGAAATTTTTTTTTGGGTCTTTTTTGTAATATGATTTAAAATTAATGGCATTGAAGTCAATCACACTTCTTTTTTTATTTTTTTAATCTTTTTCAACAAATTTTGTAATTTAGTATAGAATGAAGGATATGATGATCAATTTATTGGTATAATAAGAAAATTAAATATATAATTTCTTTATTTAAAATATTAGAAGGTTGGCAATTGCCTCCATTTAATACATATAGTTTCGCCATTGTCTAAACTTGAAAAAAACTCATTTAGGTGAGTTCATGTAACTTAATTTTTTAAAAAAGTTATTTTGAAATACAACAAAAAACTTTCTAAACAATTCTTGAATTGAATTTTTATAATACATATTCGCATTTGCTTAACATATGAGATCTTTTTTGACTTATTTATGAAGAGAATATAATTTGATCTATGTTAAATTTTGTCGTTAAAATTTAATGATATATTTTTTCTTTTGTTTTGAAAAAGCTATTTTAATCATTTCGTCTATTGTGCGACTTATACCTTTTATTTCTATAATTCTCATCATTTAGTTAAAACTCATAAGAGAAATCTTATACTATCCCCACGCTAAACTCATCCATACCAAGACTAATTTATAGTTCAAATGTTTGAACACATTTAGTTAATTCTAAATTTTGTTTGAGAGGGTAATAATGTTACTTGTATAAACAAATTTTTTAATAATATTTTGTATAAATTATACTCCCTCCTTCTCAAATAGATAGACTTATTTCTATTTTCGTACATATTAATAAAAGTTAGTCAATATAGTTTAAATAATAAATTTTGTATTACCTTTCCAAAAATGTCCCTCAATTAATTTAATTAATACTCACATAGTAAATTGAAAAGACTTATGTGATAATATCAAGCAAGAGTAAGTTAAGAATTTAAGAGATTAAATATGTTTTAAATGAGAAAATTGGCCTATATTTTGGGACATCTAAAAAAAGAAAGTGGGTCTCTATATTTGAGATGGAGGGATTAATTTTCTTTGGAAAAAGTATAAAAAATTAATTACTTGATGCTTAGACTGCTCCTAAGGCGATTTTTTATTATACTCCATCCAATAATAGTCGTTTCAACTCTATTTTCTCTTCCACTTTTTATACAAAACTTATTATCTTTAATTATAAACTAAGTATTCATTTGTCAATCTTAATAAAAATTTAAGTTATTTCATAGTTTTCTTAATATGTATATAATATGCAAAAAAGATTATTATTATAAAACCGAGAGAGTATTATACATCAAGTGATAGAATTTAAGAACACGTTCTCATGCTCCATTTGTGCATTTAAGAATTACCTCTTACGAATATTATTTACCTTGAAAGTTGAATCATTATTAATAAAAAGATAAACTCTTACTAAGTTAGCTTTTAGTATAAGGGTATGTGGGTTTTTTTTTTTTTTTTCCTCAAACATTTATATTTTTGTAATTTGCTCAATTAGTGCTTGAATATCGAATGTACTAATACCATTAATATTTTATGATTTTACATAAAATATCAACTACAAAATATCTTTCTCTGACTTATATAAAACTCCACTAGGTAGTTTGTGATTCATTTTAGAAATAAAAAATGATTTTAAATAATTAATAACATAAAAAATATTTTTACGAGAAACATAAATTTTAAAAACTAAAAATTCTTAAATATCATATCTCACTCATACAAAATTTCCTATACTTTAAAGAAATCAAATAAATCGATAAGCACATAAAATCTCCAATTAATAATTAATTTATTAGAATAAAAATTCATAGCTTCAGTAAAAGGAAATATTATCAAGATCAACACCTCAAATTTAATGACTATATGCAACGATCACTCATAGATATTCTAAATTAGATCTCACAAAAAATAATAATGTCATACGACTGTTAAATTGGAGACTTTGTATGCCTATGAATTCTAGGAAAATATGACAAATTTTAAGTAAGTGATAATTTGATATTTAAGAACTTTTATTTTTCTTTTAAAAATATTTTTTATTTTTAAAATTAAATTTTAATTAAAAAAATATTTCATTGGTGAATCCTATGTTAGAGATAATTTTTTTAATTAATATTTTATATCAAATTATTAAATATTTATAGTATGAGTGTCTTTGGCACATACATATTTACAACAAAGCAAGTTACAGAAATCCATTGAAGCGTTGGGAAAAAAAATTCTTTTAAATAAAAATGTCAAAAATGAGGAAAGAGAATGTTGTAGTCAGTTGATTATAAGAATGTTGTATTTCTATTAATTACAAGATCATTTACTTAGTAATTATTGCTCGCATGGTTTGTTTTCTTTAATAGCTAACTGATTGATTTAAGATATAAATGAGTTAATTAGTTATTTAAATTTATTAAATAATTTTGTTTAATTATAATTTTTATTATTAAACAAAAATTTAATTTTAAGTTTTTTTTTTTTTTAATTTTGCTGCTGTATAATTTTTTTTTTAAATATTGGCAATGAAGTATCATAATTATTAATTTTTAACAATATAATAACATATGCACACCAAAACATAGTCTAATTGTGAATGCATATATAGTTTGGACAATAGATTTAGATTCGATTTTTAATCATCTACCAAAAAAATATATAATAATATATATTAATGATTTTTCAAGAATCCTGGGGGCTATTGTGTCAAGGCATTCTTTTATGGAAAATTGTTATTCGGTGTAAAAACATATTGATTAAGAAGTATAAAATTGTGATCATATAAATTTAAATTGATATTTTGAGCATGTGAGCAGCCAATAGGAGAAGCCCACAATAAGCAAGTTGCTTTAATTAATATGACTATCCATTGGGAAAAAAAAATTAATATGACTATTATACATATTTTTCTCGTGTAAAAAGATAATGTTCTTTTATATATATATATTCTATCACATTAAATTGATGTATATATGTAAGACGTACTACTTTTTTTTTTTTTTATGAGAAAAGATGGAGAAATGGTTTTATTTTTCTCCAAATTATATTACAAATCTACAAAATTGCCATTGAATATCAGATTTTCTTTTTGTGTTTATTTAGAATTTTATTTTTGTGTTGTAATGTGGAGGAATCTCCAAGACTATAAATATAGATATGTACTACCAGCAAATTAATTAAGCTTAGTGTCAAGAGTCAAGAGAAAATGAGCAGTAAACGTTCAGTTCCCATCCTTATTTTACTTCTCCATTGCCAACTTTTTCATTCTTTTCTCGTATCTGGCGATTCCCCGCCTGCAGAAGCGCCTGCAAATGGACCTTCAGCTTCAGCTGCACCTGCACCTCCACCTGCATATGGACCTTCAGCTGCACCTGCACCTGCACCTGCACCTGCAGAAGCAACTGCGGAATTACCTGAATATGAAAGTAAAATATTCACAAACACAAACATATTGAACCTAAAGCATGCATTTTAGATTTTACGGATCTGTAGTATTACCACGGCCAGCTTTCACTTATGGAAAAATATATATTCTCCTTCATAATTTAGTTTTCAAAAGTTCAATTGGTTAAGCCAACAGAGTTTAGCCTTAAGTTGACATCCAAGTGCAAGCATCACCATATTCTGGTTCTTAATAAATCCTCCCCATTTCATTAATTATCATATATATTAGCATATATTATGTAGAAATTGATTAACAATTGACAAGGAAAAATGTAAATTGAAATTTTAATGAGTTTTGTTTAATGTTTTAATTAACTCTTTTTTGTTGAAACATTTGACACAGGGAGTGCTCTTACAACTGTCTTGTACAGTTTGGAGTATAGCAAAGCAGTCAACCCGCTTTCATACTGTCAACAAAAAGGGCGTGCTCCAGCCCAGTGTAACTGTACTTTCAACAACAACACCGTTTGCCACATAACGGGAATGTATGTATTGTTTTTCCAATCAATAAAAACTAGCTTCATGTTCATGCACGATTTATTTATATTTTTCATACAATATAAATTTCTAATCATTTTAAACTATATAATATAATATTTTTATAATTTAACTAACATATTTAAAAATTAAAAAGTATTAAGAAAAAATTTATAAAAAATATAAATAAGTAAATAAATATAACTAAATATCAAAATATTTATTCAAAAATTATCTTTTCAATCCTTTATTTATAATAATATTTCAATTTGCTCTCAACTAAATATTGTCTTTTAATATTTCAATTTATAATAAATATTTCATTATAATAATATTTTACTATTTATATTTTAATGCTCATAAACATATAAAGTCATAAAAACATATATGTTAAAGAAAGCTATAGAAGAAAAAAATAATTGGATAAAAATATATGATAAAATATTTAAAAATTAATAAAAGAAAAATTAACCTCATTATTATAAAATTGAATATTTCTTTTGAAAATATAAAAATTATACTATTTCAGTTTACATCCTCTTTTTACATGAAAATTTACACACATATGCATGTATATATAAGAAGAATCATAAGTATATATTATAAATAGGTAGATAATTTATGTTATAAATCTTATTAATTAATGCTAATTGTAATAACTGAAAATTGAAAATATGAATTTTGAAGGTTAAAATTTATATAATTATAATTGATTAATAAAATAATACATAATTTTAAAATAAATGTATATAAAAAATCATAAATGTATGTTTTAAGTTGGTGATTTGGGTTATACATTTTTTTAAAATTATGCTAAAATTTAAATTTATTTTTTATTTAAATTACATATTATAATTATATTTTTAATATATGTAATTGTCATAATGGTCATAAAATTATTTTTATACTTTAGATTTCAAATTTCTTCAACTAATAATACAATTGCAAGTTTATGTTATTATTATATTTTTACTTATATTTTGTATCATAATCATTTAATCTATTTTAAATTATCATTATAATGTCTATTTGAAATTTTGACTATCATAATTTTTATTTTATCATAATCAAATTGATTTTTTTTAAATAAACATATTTAATAATTAAATAAATATTAATTGAATATTAATTTTCATTCATATTTACTAAATTAATGTTATTTTAATTATAATTTTTAAAACTAATCACGTATCATAATAATATATGAATATATTTTTTATTAAAATTAATTAATTATTAATTTATCTACTTTACAACTAATTGTATTAGAATACTTGTACAAGTTTATAAAATTATAATAAATAAAAAAGGATTATAAAATAATTAAATAAAAAATGTGATAAAACATTTAAAAATTAAAAAAGAAAAAGCTTATATTTGTCATTTGAGAGAAAAATTCTTTCAAATGCTATAAATAAAAATGATATTCATTCACTTGTGAAAACCTTCTTATATATACATATAATCATAAAAGTATGTTATAAATAAATGATTTAGGTTACATAATGATTATAAAATTTAACATTTTTAATTTTTTTTAAATTACAAATCATAATTATGTAAGTTTCTAATAGTTTAAATTATGATAATGGCATAATAATATTAATGATAATAATGAGTTCTTAATTTAGGTTGCAAATTTATTTAAATGGTAATAATTGAAAATAAATTAATATAAAATTCATGACTTATTTGTCATGTGGATCAATAGAAAATAACATATGGCGAACATATGTCATATGGCAAAATATAGAATATTTTAAGCTTGCTTTATATATATATATATATATATATATATATATATATATATATATATATATATATATATATATATATATATATATATATATATATATATATATATATATATATATATTAAATTAGATTAATAAGTAGTTAATCTTGCCAAAAAAATAAAAATCTATCTTAACAAAAAAGTTAATTTTTTGTCTTGCTATAAATTCTCAATATTTTATAAATTAATTTACTTCAAAATAATAAGCAATTAATCTTGCCTAAAAAAAATTCTTAGCCAAAAAAAAGAAGTCAAATTTTTTTATTGTCATAAATTCTCAACATTTTGCAAATTAATTTACTTCAAAATAATGAAATTTATAACATTTGCTACCTTATTCTAATAAGGTTAATTGTGTCATTGCACCTACAATGGCAAAATCACTCTCCACGATGTACAAAGAGAAAAAACCATACAACTCAATTCATAATATATATATATATTGAAAAAACACTCACATATGTATGAAATATTTCAGTTGGTAAAGAATTCCGTTGACAAAGGGGATAAAAATTGGCACCGCTTATTTTCGCTTGATATTTTTTACGAACATTTTCTATTGATATATGCAGAAAATATTCCATCGTTGTTTCATTGGCAAATTGATTTTTTTGTTTTTTTCAATGCAGTAGTTTCTTGCAGTGAATATTATGTTAATTCAATCGACATAAGGATAATTAAATAATAATAATAAATTTATATATTTATTTTAATTTTAAATAAAGAAATTTTTTAATCCAATCAAATTAAGGAAAATTAAGGGGAATGTGATTATTTTTTTTTCTTTTGCATTAAAAGTTACAATTCAAAATTTTTACTTCTAAGATATATATATATATATATATATATATATATATATATATATATATATATATATATATATATATATATATATATATATATATATATATATACATATGGATTTATAAGTGAGTAAGTGTTGGAATCCACTTATACAAAACTAATTAGCTTGTACTAAGTCTAATATCCACTTTTTTATAAATCTTTTTTATATTTTATTATTATCCAATATAAAATTTATTTTCCAACAAATTATACATTAAAAATAAATACAAATACAACTGCCTTGCAAAGTCCCCTGATTATTGCGCATTCCCTTAATTATTGGTTGTTTCCCATTTCATTAATGTTAATTCTATTTTTGGGTGACAGATATGTCCCGATGGAACAACTAAATGGTTATATTCATCCAGCAGTAGGTCGGCTTCAATACTTGAAAACACTGTAAGTACAACTGCTGATCCATCTGATTAAATAGATGGTGTTTGTATCAACAATGCTATAAATATATTAATATACATAATAATGAGCTTTTAGTTCAGTAATTCTTAGAGTCATCTCCAATGGTGTGAAATTTGAACTCAAATTTTTAAAGCCAAATCCACCTAAACGATGCTAAATAGGGGAGAATAGCAAAAACAATGTCTAAATTTCATTAATTTTTATATTATAGTGTCTTAAGTTTATTTTCTATCAATTAAGTGTTGAATAAATAAATATTTATCAATTAAGTGCATTTACTTACAATTTCTTGTTGAAATATTAAAATAAACCAATTTAACACTTCTTATTTATTTCTTTTAATTAACATATTTCTCTTTTATTACATTTTCCTCATTTTTATGGAAATGTTCCTAAAAATTAAAGAAAATTAGAGGAATATTTAAAATATTTTTTAAAAAATAGATAAAATTATATAAGAGTGATACAAATTAAAAATAAAAGAGATATTAACGAGGTGGAAAGTTTTGCATGATATCATTTTATTATGTAGAATGAGTCGATTTTAAGTAGTTTTTTGGTAAAACATTTTGATAACATGCATTTAATTTAAAAATATATTAGAGAAAAGAAAGCAAAGAAATTAATAGGTATGTTTTATTATAATTTTCAAATTATTTTGTTATTATTATATTGTATTAATTATAGGTTGATTTACATGTTTATACTTGGTAAGCCTATTGTTTTCTTATAATTTCAATATATGTTAATTTTTTTTTTGACATATTATAGCTTAATTTCCCTTCCTCTAAGAAATCAACAATCTTTTCAATATTTATATGCATTATTGTTTTAAAAATTATACCTATGATTGAATCTAACAGGTTTATATAATACATTAATTTTTTTTATTTTAATAAAAGACTATACACTTACATTAGGATTAAATGCATCGTTTGCAAATTTAACATCAATATTAATTGTTTATAATTGAATATTTATGTGATATCATATTACATTATATGATATCATATTATATCATAAGTCAAAATTTTTTTAATTTAATGATTATATTAATAAATCTCTAGAGTTTTTGACAATATCTTATAATTAATAAATAAATAATTTATTAATTTATTTTCAAGGTATCAATGCAATTATCATTCGATTTTTGCTTCGTAATTCACTATACTTATCTTTTAGTTTTTGTATGCCTAAAGTTAATTTTTCAGTTTTGTTCAAATTTAATTATGACTTTCTAATAAAAACTTGAAAACATAGTATATATGATTAACTAAATTGAAAACTGAAAATATTTATTACATTATAAATGATTTTCAATTAACTTTCTATTTTGTGTTGTGTTTATTTTACTAAATACAAGAATGAGAAAAGTGTATTCTACATTAAACCAAATCACTGAAGTGGCTATATATAGCCTTACAAGAGTAATAGAAGAATAAATCCACTTTTTACAAGCCTATTAACATGGTAAATAACTAGGAAACAAACAAACAACTTATTCCTAAGAATAAGGGATTATTCAAACAAGTAAATAAAAAATTAAGACCAAGTCTAACTACTAAGAACTCTTGACAGCTAGCAACTTCAACATCCTCCCTTAAACTAAATATCAATTTATTCAATTTGCATTTGGATGTGCACAGACTCCCAGCAAACCTTTAAGCTTAACAAATGTATCCTACTTTAATGGCTTAGTCATTATGTCTGCAATTTGTTCTTGACTGTGATAGTGGACCAACTTCATAACTCTATTTTTAGAAAGTTCTCGAAGAAAATGAAACCTTACATCTATATGTTTGCTTCTGCTATGTAATACATAATTTTTTGAAAGCTCAATAGCTGAACTTTTGTTACAGAAGACTATTGTACTATCACCTTGATCAGAATTAAAACTGTTCAAAATCCTTTGTAACCACACCGCTTGATAAGCACATGAAGCTGCTGCAACAAACTCAGCTTCAGTGATGGACAAAGTGACTATTGGCTGTTTCTTTGATGACCATGAAACAACACTTGAACTTAACAAGAACACATAACCTGAAGTGTTCCTTCTGTCATCTAAATCTCCAATGTAGTCACTATCCGTATAAGCACCTAGCATATCATCTCCTCCTTTGCTATAAGCTATTCCAAAATTAGAGGTACGCTTCAAATATCTCAACACTCTCTTGGCAGCCTGAAAATGAAGCTTTGTGGGATGCTCCATATACCTGCTTAAAAGGCTTACTTTAAACATAATATCAGGTCGTGTGGTTGTCAAATACATTAAGCTACTAATTATTTGTTTGTAATGATAGCTGTCTACCTTTACCCCAACCTCATCCTTTATAAGTTTGCAATCTGGAACTATTGGATTATGAACTAAGTTGCATTTATCCATATTATATCTTTCTAACACCTCTTGCACATACCTCCTTTAACAAACAAAAATACTCTCTTTACTTTGTAACACTTCTATGCCAAGAAAATATCTCATTTTGCCTAAGTCTATTATGTCAAACTCACTCATCATGGAATTTTTAAATTCAACAAACATATCCTCATCATTGCCCGTAAAAATCAAGTCATCAACATAAGGAAAAATAATCAGTATTTTACCTCCCTCTCCTATTTTGATGAACAAAGTATGCTCATATAGACATTGGTGGAAGGCTTCTTTTGTAAAGTATGACTCTCTTCAACTATACAAGCTCGTGGTGCTTGTTTTAATCTGTATAAAGCCTTTTTTAACCTGTAAACCTTTTGTTCAACCCCTTTTTTCATATAACCAAGTGGTTGCTTAATGAAAACTTCTTCACTTAGCTCTCTATGTAGGAAAACTGACTTGACATGTAGTTGAAAGATGGTCCATCCCTTTTGAACTGCAAGAGAAATCACTAATCGAATTGTTTTTAGACGTGCTATAGGTGCAAACACCTCAGTGTAGTCAACACCATATTGCTGTGTGTAATCCTTCGCGACCAATCGGGCTTTATGCTTTTCCACCCCCCCCTCCCCCCCAATTTTCATTGAGTTTTGTTTTATACACCCACTTCACACCAACCTTCTTTGTTCGAGCAGGAAAATTTGTCAATTCCTAAGTATCATTTTTCTCTATTGCTTCAATCTTGGCATCCATTGTTGTTCTCCATTTTTCGTCCCTCACTACTTCATTGAATAAAATTATATTAGTTGCTGCACACATAGCTAAATTTTCCAATTCTTCTTCTTCCGATAAGCCTTCTCCACTTTCATAATCTCCCATCCAGAGTGGTTGCCTTCTCATTCTTTGGCTACGAGATGCAAATGAGGAGACTTCAATTGAGTTGGTTGAATTTCCTCCATTTTCCCCATCAGTTCTGCTTTCCTCACTGTCATTATGTTCATTGGTTTCAGTTGCATCACCAGAATTTGCACCTGCATCTAATTAATTTTCATCATCACCACAATTTAAGTCAGCCAAAATAACTTCATTATGCTTTTTGTCCTAATCCCATCTGCTATCTTCTTCAAATACAACATCTCTACTAACTACAATTTTTAAGAAATGGGATCATACAGCCTATATGCTTTTGATTCCTCACTAACTCCAAGAAAGACACATTTCATGCATTTGTCATGAAGTTTTTTTCTTTGGCAATCAGGAATATGAATGTGAGATATGCATCCAAATACCTTGAAGTAATCTATGGATGGTTTTACTCCACTCCAAGCCTCTTTTGGAGTTTTATTCTTTATGGCAAGAGTTGGACTCCTGTTGAGAACATGAATTGCCCAATTTACAGCTTCAAGCCTAAATGTTTTTAGAATCTTCTTTCCTAAGAGCATGCTCCAAACCATGTTCATAATTGTTTGATTCTTCCTCTCCAAAACACCATTTTGTTAAGGAGTGTATGCGGCTGTAAGTTGTTTGCGAATATCACTTTCACTATGGAAATTAGTAAACTCAAGTGAAGCGAATTCACCCCCACGATCAATATGAAGACATTTTATATCCAGATCAGTCTCTTTTTCAATTTGATTCTTATGTTTTTTGAAAGTAATAAATACTTCAGATTTTTCAACCAAGAAGTAAACCTAAACTTTGTGGCTATAATCATCAGTAAAGCTAATCATATACCTTTTATTGCCATTAGACACAGGGCTAATTGGTCCATAAATATCGGCATGCACCAGTTCAAGAATCTGAGAAGCTCTCCAACTGCTTTGCGAAGGAAAGGGATCTTTGCGTTTTTTTCCCACTAAACAATCTTCACATATTTTGGAAGAAATTCCAAACAAGGCAATCCCCTTACCATTTCTTTCTCTTGAAGAGTTTTCGATCCGTTGAAGCTTAAATGACCATATCTACAGTGCTAAAGTTGAGCTGGATCTTTCATGAACGAATTGAAACAAGCTTCCTTTTTTAGTTGTGTCACAACAAATAGCTTAAACATCCGATTTGAAGACATTGAAATCTCCATAATTAGCCCCCTCTCAGGATGATAAATCTTGCATCCTTCGCCTTTTATGAGGATTTCAAGTCCTTTCTCAACCAACTAACTAATGCTCACCAAGTTGTTCTTTAGTCTTGGAACATAGAATACACCCATAATAATCTGCATAAAACCATTCACTAGCATCCGCACATTACCTTTTCCCATCACAGTCATGCTTGAGTTGTCCCCTAATTTTAGTTTCCTTGAAGCTATTATCAAAATCTAAAAATAACTCTCGCTTGCTGTTGCGCGATTTCTGCAAGTGCATAGGTCGTGAACAAGTAATATAGTAGTGAAATAAATGTGATCCCACGAGGAAGGGTTGACAAGTACCAAAACCATTGAATATTCTATTATTTAGAAAATCAATTATGAGAAGTCGTATTTTAAGCTAAAGTAAAGTTCAAGTAAATAAATGATGATAATATGAAATAAGATTAAAGGCCTAGGATTTAGAATTCATCAATTGATTACCTATGATTACTTTATATTTTTTTAGATTGGATTATTTTTGATGGAATTAATGATTAGATTTCCCTAAATTATATAATGTTCTCTCTCAAGATACAACATGTGTGCTCATATTAACCTTATGTCTACTCTCGTGATCATAAGCAATTAACACAAACCCATTAAGTTTTATGGAAATCCTTTAACAATCACAAAGGAGTATTCTTATCTCTAAAAGCAATACATTCCCTAGGTCAATTATCCTAATGAACTAATATTGTGCTTCCACTCTCGCTACTTCACACAATATCTTAAATCATGCAATTAATGGCCAGTTAATTACAAGCATTAAATTCTAAGATAAAAGATTAATTCCAACAATCAACCCAATCAATTAAATATAAATAATCATATGCAAATCAAAAGATTACATCTAAATCCTAGAAAAATAAATTTAGCTATTCATAATTAAAAGAGAAGAAACAATTAAATTAACAATAAAAATAATAAACATAATAATAACTTATAATTAAATTCAAGAATAGAGTTTAGAGAGAACTTGTTTTGAGATACAATCTTTGATAAACTTGAGCTCCAAAAACTCCTCCTCTTGATAAAAATAACATAAACAAAAAAAGAAACCTAATCTTTTTTTTTTCTCTAAATATTTTTTTGATGGATTTCTTTGATGCTATTTCCCTTTGCCAAGCATGGTATTTATAGACATGTTTGGTGGAAGAATTCAAGTTCCATTAAAATTCTTACATCAAAAATTCAACATTGATGGTTAGGTTGGCCACCAACCATTGAATTCCTTCATCAATATTCAAAAATGGTTAGGTTGGCTACCAACCATTGAATTTTGGCCACCAGCCATTGAATTCCTTCATCAATATTCAAAAATGGTTAGGTTGGCTACCAACCATTGAATTTTGGCCACCAACCATTGAATTTATTTCTCATGGATTGAAAACTTGAATCATTGCTTGCATCATTATTTTTATTGCATCATTTTGATTTGCAAAAATAAAATAAAAATACTTAAAATATGTTATAATTTATTTATAAATTGTAGAACTATTTATTTCTAAAAATAAGTAATAATATTATTGCATTCTTGAGAATTGAGCTAAAATTTAAGTTTAAACAATTAAAATAACTCTAAAAATATAGAGTTATCACTTGCCACATATGTGATTGCTGAATCCAGAGTCTAGAAACCAAAGTTCTTCTTTGTTGACTTCTTTCTCATCCACATATGCCATCAACAACATTTCTTTATTACTTTCTGCATAGTTTGCTTTTGCATCAGACTTCTTATTTTGACATTCATACTGAAAGTTTTCACGCTTGTGACAGTGATAGCATTCTACAGTAGATTTGTCAAAATTTTGCTTGCTCCAAATTCTATCACCACCTCTGCCTCGCCCTCGCATTCCACCACGACCTCGTCCTCTTTCTCTTGAGGATTCTCCTAAAGTAACCTTCAATGCTTGCTCTTCCACAATATGAGCTTTTGTACGTTGCTCATGTACTAGAAGGGTACTTTGCAATTCATCAATGGTAAGAGCATCCAAATCTTTGGATTCTTTAATGAAGCATACCACATAATCAAATTTGGGTGTCATAGATCTCAGTATCTTCTCAATGACTGAGACATCATCTAGTTTTCCTTTGTTGGCCCTTAGCTTATTGACAATAGTAAGAGTACGAGCAAAGTACTCATCCACAGACTCTCCCACTTTCATGTTTAACATCTCAAACTCGTCCTATAGTGCTTGCCGATGCACTCACTGCACTCATGCTGTCCCTTGGCATTTTTGCTTCAAGGAGTCGTAAATACTTTTAGCTATTTCTTTGTTTAAGATAGTATCAAGAATTGATCTATCTATGACTTGGAAGAGGTAAATCTTTGCCTTCATATCCTTCAACTTTGCTTCATTAAGTTGTGTTCCTTCTGCTGCTGTAGGAATTCCATGCTCTATTATGCTCAATATTCTTTTGATCGCATAAAATTCTCCATGAGCATACACCGGTGATGGTAATGCCCATCGAATTTTGGAATAGATGGTTGCACAAATCCACTTTCACTTGTCATAATCTCTTGTGGAAGACTACTACTACTTCTGAACTTTCAATCAGGCCCCTGTCATGGAGCTCTGATACCAAATGTTGTGTTTATTTTACGAAATACAAGAATGAGAAAAGTGTATTCTGCATTGAACCAAATCACTAAAGTGGCTATATATAGCCTTGCAAGAGTAACAGAAGAACAAATCCTCGTTTTACAAGCCTATTAACATGGTAAATAACTAGGAAACAAACAAACAACTTATTCCTAAGAATAAGGGATTATTTAAACAAGTAAATAACAAATTAAGACCAAGTCTAAATACTAAGAACTATTGATAGCTAGCAACTTCAACATTTTGATGCAACTTGAATCTTTTCCCTAATGAAAATTTTAAGTAAATTTAAGTACTTACAGAATTGTAAACAAATTAATTTTTTTTAGATAAACATACTATTATAAATATAAATAAAAATTTTGACATTTGATAATAAAATAATAGGATTTTGCTCATTATTATTAAATGAACTCTCAAATAGTATATATTCTTTTTCTATTACATCTTTTTATAGAATAAAAAATAATTTTTCTAATTTATGATAAAATTTTCTCAAAGTTAAATTAGAATCTCTCTAACTTATTAATATTCAAATAATCAAAATAAAATAAAAATTTCTAACTCCTTAATATTTGAAAAAACATTAAAAAACAAAAATTATTCTAATTGAATTCTTTTTTATTTAAATTAAATATTATTTATATTAATAATAATTATTTTATTTTTTCTTATTGTAGTTGAATTCGTTCTTTCTTTATTTAAATTAAATTAAATTATTAAATTAAAATAATTATATAATTGTAAGTTTATAATTCATTATTTTCTTATCTAAATTAAATATACTTAGATATTAAATATAATTAGATAATAATTATTTTTTTATTTTTTTATTCTAATTGAATTTATCATTCCTTATTTAAATTAAATATAATTATCAAATTATATTATTCAATTAATAAATAATTATATTTCTCATCATAAATATACAATTTAAAAAAACTCAGGGAGGAACTCTTATATAAATATGCTTATATATATGTGTGTGTGTATGTATATGTACACACACATATATATATATAAGCATACTTATACTCTAAAGGTAAGAATAGAATCCAAGACCTTTCGATGTTCAAAAACTGAATTGACGACAATAAAAATTGAGAAACTTTGTTAAGTTTATATATTAAAGTATTTATATTTTAAAATATTTTTACTAAATTTTTATATTTAATTTTAAGTTAATTGGATTTTATATTTAAATTTAAATTCTTTTTAAATTTAGTATAAATTATATATACTTTTTATTCAAGTTAATTGCGCCAACTTAGCAATTTATTGTTATTTTTGCTTAAGTTATTATTATTCTTTTCTTTCTTTTTTAATATTTTTGAAATTACATATGAAAATTTTACATTCAAAATAATTTTTTGGTGGCCTGACCTCACATAAAACCTGTAAACTAACATGAATTAGACCCAAAATCTTTCTTCTGGGTTAATCTCAATATAACTCAGTCCCTGCAATTCGAGATAATCTGTCTAGAATTCGCCTATATATATATATATATATATAAAACACTCGAAATGATAAGTACCTAAAGTGATTCAACTTGACCAGACTGATTAGCAGCCACCATTAGCAACCACCATAGGAAAGTGAGAAAATGAAAAGTATTTTTAGCAAAAAGTGAAAAATCGAAAGATTGCATACGAATATTTTAATTTTACATTCTAATAAATTTTTGTCATGTATTAAAATGCACGTGTTCTTGAAAATATACTATAATACAGTACTATAGACAAAATATTATTCTAATAATTGAATAATACATTAAATAGAATTTTAAAGATAAATAAAAAAAAAAAACTATAATGCAGTACTATAGTCAAAATAAAAGTATTACTAATTCAAAACAAACAAAACAAATCCCCATCCATCGATTTGAAAAGAATTATTAAAATCAAGTGTCATTCATATTTTGTATTAAACCTCTAATGTAGCTAGTTCTCTATTTGACTTCTTTGATTATATTGCTTGTATACAATTCAGGTCTCTTTCCATCAATCAATTAACTGGAACTATTCCAGAGAATTTGGGAAATTTAACAGATTTGGAGGAATTGTAAGTATCTTATACATTTTTATGAATAATCTCAATTATATATATTAAACAATATAGACATGAATATTCTTAGGCGAACTAGATTTACCAGGTTAGATGATGAATTATCAATGATCATATTACATGTTGGTATTTTAATTACAATACACATTTTATAATTCAGACAATTAATTATTATATTCACCTTATAAATGATTATTGTATAAAATACAAAATCACGATTAAATAGTTCATAATATGATATGGTGAATTAGATTCACCCAAGATATTTTCACACAACTATTGCCATACAATATTTGCAAAACAACAAATAATAGGGAGAACCTCTCTTCTACTCAAATAAATTCCTCCCCAGAATGAGAAAAGCAGATTTGCTAAGTTATGTGCTACTACATTATTTTTCCTAGAAACGAAAGAGGAAACAATAGAATGAAAACAATTTGATCATATGCTAAGTGTATCTGAAATAATCAATCCCGCTGTGATCATTCTTCTTTTCCTTTTCGTAAAGCTTGAATCACTGTTTGACAATCACTCTCAATGTCCAACTTAGAGCATTTTAATAATGCTCTATATTTTAAAGAGCATATTTTACATAAATAAAGAGCATCTTAATAAACTTTTAAATATGAAGAGTGTAATTATTTTTTAAGTCCAATGGATTGTTTAATTAAATAGGTAGGAGAATTAATAAAACGCATGCATAGAAAGTTCTAAAATTTATTAATTAAATTTAAAATAAAGAGTGAAATTGACATCAAGAGATAAATTCATTCTTTATTTTAAATCTAATATATATATATATATATATATATATATATATATATATATATATATATATATATATATATATATAAAGCAAGCCTAGAATCTTCTAGGACATCTCACGTGATATTTCCATAAAAGACTTAGATTCTTTTGATTATTTTAATTATCCTTTTTAATTGAAAAAATATTAATTACTTTCACTTTTTTAATAAATAAAAATAGTAATTGATAGATAGTAAATATAAATTGCGATCAATATTATTGTAAACTATAAAGAGTATGAATATATTTTGTATGTTATAATGAAATTAATTGCAAATAAATGGAAATGTACTTAAAAGTCCGAAACTTATAACCTTTTATTTTGATAACTGAAATTTAAACTTTTAATTTTGATAACTGAATATAAATTATGCCTATAAATACTATTTTATGGTGTCATTTTCCTACTATTTTTCAGTATCAAAATATGTCAAATGCTTTTTATTAGATACATAAATTGCATTATGGTATTTTAGTTTTGTAGAATGCTTTGAGGTTTTTTGGTTATGACAAGCTTTCTTGCTCTTTTAGTTGGCACTTTTTATTTGTTTTTGTGATTTTCTTGAATTTTAATGAGTTTTTTTCATCTCTTTTTTAATAAAAGAGGAAAACTTTGATTTTATAAAGTACGTGTCTCATAGTCTCTTTTGTTTTTCTCATACTTTTCTTTGGAAGACATATAAATGAAGATCAACCCTTAGTCATTATGGTAGGTTTTTAATTTTTTTTCTTACTTTTCTTTTTTCTCGTTGACTATCAATTCATAGCTTATAATGCTAGAGACTTGAGAAAATATCCCATAAATTTAACTATTATTAACCTTGGTTATATGGTGGTGGTTTACATATGGGCAATGCACTTTATTAAATTTTTTTTTTATAATTTCTCTAAAAAAAAAAAAAAAGAGTAAGGAGGTTGTGCTTCCAAAGAGAGTGCTAAATTACATTCCAAATAAAATTTTCCTCTATTTTTATGAGATGCAAAAACACAAACACATATTTATATATAATTTTTTCTAAAAGATTTGGTGCCTTCATCTCAAGTTGATTTTTTTTTCAAAAGTTAGGTCAATTTCATTTTTATTAAATTGATTTAATGGTTAGATTATGGATAAAAAAAGTTAGTGATTAAAAAATTGCGAGACTATAGTTTTTATCTTTTTGTGAGAAAGATAAATTGAATTGGCTAACAAAATAATGTGCAATAAATATAATACCCATGCTAAATTATCATAAATTACAAATTGATTGATGTCACAATTATGATCATTAAAAATTGTCAAATTTTACTTAATTATTTTATCTTAATTTTTTTTAATGGTTGCCTAAAAAAGTATCTTAACTATTGTAACTTAATAGTTATATTTTATGTTACCTAAATCAAAGCATTATAGAAATCAAATTCAAAAGAAATGTACAAGAAAATATAATAATTTTCTTTTATTTATTAATGTAAATTATTAAGGAGTCAACTTTTCTCATTATGTAATTATACATTTTAATAGTGAATATATTAGTTAAACTACATATTTACTTTTTACCATAACCATGTTCATTAAGTTAGAAAAAGAAACCACTTTAATTATCTCAGCACCATCATTTTCTTTTAATATTGATAAAGTAAATGTGTATATCTAAAACAAGTATATATAGTACATGTAGATATATTTTAAAAGACAAATAATAAAATATAGAATAAT
This sequence comes from Reutealis trisperma, assembly GCA_947687605.1. Taxonomy (NCBI): domain Eukaryota; kingdom Viridiplantae; phylum Streptophyta; class Magnoliopsida; order Malpighiales; family Euphorbiaceae; genus Reutealis; species Reutealis trisperma. Next base: position 348,578 of record CANTUT010000644.1, on the reverse strand, counting down.
CAATTTTAAATAAATTTAAATATTGCATTATACAATAAATTGATTATATTAAATAAAGTTATTAATAGCGACGTGCAAAGCATGCGCATTACACTAGTTTCAATAATAAAGAGCTCATTAAGCTCCTGTTTTCTTATATTGACTCTTTATTATAGAGAGTTTGGGTCACATAAAGATCTCTTGGATAAGCTCTTAGTAAAATTCAAGGAAATAACCAACTGCAATCCAAACAACATTAACTTAGCCTTAGCTACCTTTACATGCACATTAGCAGTTGTCCATTTTGAAGCTGAAGCCATCAGTGTCTTAGTTGAGTCATGGAAAATCACTCCACTGCCATAACCTATTTTGGTATACACATCAACATCCATTTTCAATTTAATGGTTCTTGTAGATGGAGGCATCCGTTGATTTATAAGGGAAACAGAGGTTTGAGAAGCATCATTGACAACAAAATCAAGATAGTATTACAAGAGCTTCAAAGCTTTAAATTTTGTGTTAGTTGGTCTAACTTGCACCTATTTAAAGTAGAGCACATCTCTTGTGTTCCAAATAGCCCAAGCAGTAACATAAAATAATTTTGATGCTTATATTTTATTTAGTGAAGCTATTCTTATTTATCATTCTTGAAAGGATGAAAATGACAATAATGGAAGTAAATTGGCTACAGTACACTCACTCCAAATCTCTTGAACTTTATGGAAATTAGTTTCAATATCAAAATTACTGTGTTTATAGTGGGGTTGATTTAGATGTTCCTGAGAAACAACTGATACCTCGTTACAAGATTTGAGTGGCAAGCCCTCCAAATAAAATTCTTCACTTTTAGAGGGATATCCAAGCTCCAAATGGAAGACCATACCATCTAATTTTCTCATACATTCAAAATATTTGAATCACTAGAATTGAAGTTCAATGAAGTAATTGCAAGGTGATAGCCACTTTGTACCAACTAGTCACCATTAGGATTATAAAACCAAGAAAGTATATCTACTAGTCTTCTTTGGCTTAGTGGAATGGGTAGGGCAAACTCAACTTATTCCTGCTAAAAAAATTTTTTAATAAGATCTTGATGCCAGCCCTCATTTGTAGTTATAAGAGAGCTCACATACTCATCTAATTGAAGGATTTGACAAGGTGATACAGCCAAATACAATCTGTCTTGGAATCCACTTGTCCCTCAAAATCCTTATATTGTAACCATTACCCACTCACTAAAATAAGCCTTGATCAATAATCCATTTCACTTTCATCACCCTATGCTAGGCATAATTCGACTGATGGCCGACAGTTGCTTTTAGGATATCAGTTTATGGAAAGTAGTAGTCCTTAAAAACCTTGTATAATAAAGATTCTGAAGCAATCGCCAATCTCCAAACTTGTTTTGCCAACTTCACTAAGTTAAAAGCTTTAAAACGCTTAAAACCAAGTCCCCCAGTTTTCTTAGTTAGACAACTTTTCCCATTTACACCAATGATCTTTTGTTCTTCATTCTTCTAGCTTCATCGTAAATTAACAACCATCTTCTTAATATGGTCACAAATTCCAATTGAAACTTAAAAACATCTCATCATATGGGTTGGAATAACCTAGGCAACTACTTTGATTAATGCCTCTTTTCCTGCCTTTGACCAAGTTTTTTCCTTCCAACCTTTCATCTTTCAAGCAACTCTATCTTGCAAAATCGAAAAAATTATTATTTTTTATTTGCCTATTATCAATGGCAAACCTAAGTATTTCCTATGATGCTCTACTCCTTTTACACAAAGTGTTTACAATATTTGAGCTCAAAGTTCTTCTCAAACATTTTTAGTAAATGACAGCTTGATTTTTCAAGGTTGATTTGCTGGCTTGATCCTTGACAATAACTAGATAAAATATTTGCAAAGTGTATGATTTTCTATAACTATTAGGATCGATTTGAAATTTATTTGGAATAATATAAATGCAACAAAAAATAAAAGAAAATAGAGTAGACACAAATTTACATGATTAGGCATAAGCCTATGTCCACGGGCAAAGGAAAGCAAAATCCACTAATAAATTAGAGAGATACAAAATTAGAATGGAGAGTAATACTTAACCCTTGAACCCAAATACATCCAATGTGTTCACTATTCTCAAAAAAATAATAAGATTGGAATTATAACACCTTAATTTACAAAGATAGGCTCTCAAATTCTCTAATTTGTGTTATTGGAATGTCTTAAAAGAACAATAATAATATGTATATACATAGTGTGTTAGAGTGGGCCACTTTTCCAAATCCAAGAAGGAAAAGTAAGTTACTTCAATCAATTAAATTAGAGACCTATTGGATACTTTTCCTAATCCAAGAAGCAAAAAGCGACTTAGCTTTAATGAACAAGATAAAGTCCATTTATGAATAGAAATTTATAGCATTAATAATAGTAATTGATTCTTTCCCAAAGAAAATATTATCATTTGCTAAAAAAAAATATGAGAAATAGAAGGAGCACGCCTACAAATATTAATTCCATGAATATCACCTTCAGCCAACCTAATAATAGCGTATAAGCCATTAAAAAGAAATAAATGTGGAGATAGAGGATCCTCCTGCCTCAAGCTTCTCTATAAAAAGAACTTTGATTGTACGGATCCATTTAACAACATAGAACATGAAACAGAGGATAAGCATCTTATAATCATCTCTACCCAATTAGAATGAAAACCCAACTTTAACATGATTTGTTTTAAAACAGTCCATTCTACCCTATCATAGGCTATGCTCATGTCCAATTTTAGAGCAAAATGACCTTTTCTACCATTAATTTTCTTTTCAAATGCTAAGAAGGCATTGTCCATAATCTATCTACTAAGTACAAAAGCAAATTGTGATGGTAAAACAATTTCAGAAAAAAGAATTTCAATGTATTAGTTATTGTTTTATAATTAGTTTAAAAATCACATTAATTAGAAAGGCTACTAGGTTTAAATTGCTTAAGGAGAAGGGGATTATTTGTCTTGGGATTCAGAGCTATGAAACTGTGATGAAGAGATACAAGATTAACAATAGAATAAAGACCACTCAATACACAATGAATAACATAAGACACTATAATATCCTAAAAGGTATTAAAAAATAGTATAAGCATATCGTCAAGGCCATAAGCTTTGATTGGATGCATTTTCTTTAAGGTTGCAATTACTTCTTCATGTGTTTATGGCTCCAGGAGTTTTGAATTATCCATTCTGTGACTTTTGGCTTATTGAATCAAGCATTTTGGTCATATCTCAAGTTCTTGATGTGGTGAAAAGATCTTCAAAGTAGGAAGTAAATATGGATGCCACGACATCCTCATCCTCAATTCATTCTCCAATCACATTATTAATCTTAAGTATTTCATTATTTCTATGTCTTGCACTTGCTTTTCCATGAAAAAAATTATGTTTTTTTTATCTCCATCCCTAAGCTAGGATACCCTACTTCATTGTGCCCATATCGTTTCCTCCTTATATTGTAGCTTACTGATTTCTTTATCAAGGATTCTAGATTGTTGAATAACAATTTCACTTAATTGTGATTTCTATAAGTCCATGAGCCTTTTTTGTTTTTTCTACAGTTCTTTAGAGACAAATCTAAAATGATGTTTATTCCATTCCTGAAGAAATTGGCCATGGACTACTAATTTCCCCAACATGCCATCGTGATGTGGTAAAAGCCAAATATTTACAACTGCGTCCATACATGAAGGATCTCTTATCCATATAGCCTTAAATCAAAAGGGTTCATCCTTTCTCCTACTACTAAGTTTTGGTTCATGCCATTGCAAAAGAACCAAAAATGGCCAAAACCCACCCAAACAAATGCTCAACTCTATATGTTGGAAAAATCTCAAAGCAACTCGAGGAAGCAATATCGAATCATTCTTGAATATTGTGATCTCCACTTTGTCCATTGCTCTATATAAACTTGAATCATGGAAGCCAAAATCCTCTAAATTAAAGTGTGACAATGCATGAGAGAAGTCATACATTGCATTGAAATCCTAAGAGAACCACTCTGCTTTTCATCTTGAAAATTATTTCATTAAAAGCACTAATACATAGTTGAGGTAAAGATGATCTATTTAACAAGTCCAAAAGAAGAGATTATGTCTTATGTTTCTGTTGATCTTTAGGCCAACCATGCATCCTATTTAACCTCCATTTGGATAAAGCTTTATTCTCCAACCTCAACATCAGTGTGATGAATTGAAAATGATAATAAGGATACATAAGAGGTTTATTTCCATATTAGACACAATATACCACTATGTCCCCTTCCATCACATCATAATTAGCATCAATACCATAGGAAAAACCTAAAGTTTGATGAATGTGCTCCATTTCACTAAAACATAATATGGTCTCCATAAGGAAAACCATGATGGGTGACTTGAGCTTTATTAACTCTCTCATATTGGACACTACATGGGAGTTCTTAAGCCTTTTGTAATTCCAAAATATACAATAGATGGTTATTGGCGATGCTAAATAACAAAAATTGTCAAGTCAGACAGTATGCATGGCATATCAAATAACTCACCATCTTTTGTTTTCTTTTCTCTGGGTTTGGTATCCACATCCATTGCATAAAGTAGCAATATGTCTTTAAGCTTTTTATAATCTAGCTTTGGAGAGTGGCTATCTTTTGGTCTTGGGTTTTCTTGGGCTTCCATTTTGGTCTAGACTCAAGGTTCAATAAAGGGTTTAAATTACTTATTAATAGCTTTATAGAAATTGATCGATTTAAGGTAGGTGGATTATGGTCATAAGGTAAGTTAGGTTGACATAGTGGGGCTATGGTTGAGCCAATAAATGATGGCATAAATAGTACAGGATGGGGAAGACTTTTGGAGGGGGGGGGTGTGGGGTATAGAAGTGGATTTCATTATATTCTTGGAATACTCAAAATGAACAAATGGTCATTTATTTAGTAAGGTAATAATAAAGTCAATAAATTGAGTTGGAGGATAATGGGCTTGAAAATAGAAGTATAATTATTAAGGTTTGGGACATTGGTTAAAAGGTGATGAACCTAGTTGTGATTTAATATTAGCTATGTTTGAACTATCATAATGGGTTTGTGGTTGATTGGTTCGATCTTAGGTGTTAAGGTCAGTTTTTCAAAAAGTAGTAGGGATTTTAAAGTAGATGGTTGAGTTTTAGTTTGATCAAGAATATTTGAAGTATTAATGGACTAGTGAATATCTTTCCCAAAAGCAATTTTTTGCATGCCTTCCACTACAATTGCTATTTAGGACTACTCCAAAATAGAAGGATGGTTATTGGTATAGGCCTTCTAATTCCATAGATTACTTACATCCATAACCATACATTTCCTTCCATCTCTATTCATCATCACTACTCATAAAAGTATCTTACACTATAAGCTATGAAATTACTTATACAATCTATATTCTCTTATTCAAAAACTTAAACTTAAGTCAAACTTAGACTTAAACTTACACTTTTTAACAATAACTTAAACTTATCTATACGATGTATAATGCTATACAATCAAACCTTCCAGTTCGCTTCATAAGTCTATTTTGAGCATTTTAATCTACTTTGTAAACATATATATATATATATATATATATATATCTGTTCTCTTCGTACCAAACTCTTAACATGTCTCACTTTTGTACTAAGTCCTTACTCACTTCATTTGTACTGAATGTATATGCTTGTTTTGCTTAAGCTGAGTCTGCTCGATTTGCTTTGTCATCAAAGTCTCTTACTTTTTGTCTATGTCCTCATTATCAAAGTATCTCATAACCCTCCACTTTATAATACTTCACATCGCTTCAAAGTCCATCCTTAGTATTAAAGCTTCGTTTGATCTTTGAAACTAGTCCTTATTATCGAATCCATGCTTCATCTCTGAACATCATCCTCAATGTTAGGCACTTTGCTTAAACAAAAAGTCTATACTTCTCATCTCCTTTTCCTATGATATATATAGAAGTTTAGTAGAAACTTCTTAACTTTCCCTTCATCCTTGACCTCGTCGCAATAATACTTACACCTTAACTTGAAAGTCTTTATAGCCAACAGAAACTTAGGTATTAGAAAACTATTTTTGAAGTTAAGCGATAATAGGAAGAATATCATGGAATAAAAAATAGTCTTACATCCTTGTTAGATATGCACGATCGTGTATAAGTCTCCTTACATGGCCATGTAGTTCATTCTTCATGTCGGAGCAAATATAAATTTAGGATAGTAGTGATTTGATATGCAAGGCCATGATTGTTGAAATGAACTATTTTTGCACTTTAGGACTCTTTCTCACTTTTGACCGAACTTCCAAATACCTTTAAATTGCACAGAAACCTTCCAATGAATCTTAAAAAACTTAAAACAAACTATAAAAATAAAAGTTTTACAAAAACAAAGAAAATCGAAACATAACCAAAACAATAGATAAAATAAATGGATTAATTTTAATAATTGCTCTTAATATTGATAAATAATTCACAATCATCAATCGACTGGCATCTCTTCTTTAGCTATGAACCAAACAGGCAACATGATCAATCTAACAATAGGATTTGAAAATGGGTCTCAGAATTTAGCCCGTTTAGGCATGAAACTCTAATATCATATTAAAGTCCATAAGTTTGTACATACGTAATTTTATAGGTGGGCAAGTGTTAGAACCCCTTTGCACAAAACTAATTGGTTTCTGCTAGGTCCAATATCTACTTATAAGTCCACAAGTTATTTTATTATTATTTGATGTGGGATCACCTCCTAACACTCACAATGAAAATAAAAAGTTCTTTCACCTTTGCAAAATGCAAAATTATCCCTTTAAAAATCCTTATTGAAATTTAATTAATAACACAATAATATGATTTCAAAATGGACGAGTTTTTAAATCTTCCAAATATAAATAGCAACAACATAAATCTCTATAATTTTCTCATTACTAGTGTCAATAATAGTAAATTTCTTCTTCTATTTTTAGTAGCTTGATATCTTTTGTAATTAGATGTTATAGATATTACCAAACTTGATATGGATTTATAAGTTAGCTAAATAAGGGGACAACAATGAATTTATAATTGCAACAATGTTTACAGCCTTTCCACGTTGTACTATAAGAGCCCTACTATAGAAGACCTACCTAGTGGCTTGCTAGCTTGAGTAGCTTAAGCTACTACATCAAATAGATTAAAAATCTCATTGAAAAAGAAACGGTTTATAAAGTCTAACACATTAACTTGGATTAACCATTTTAGGCTGTGGTTGAGCCATAAAATAATAGGTTATAATGGGAACATTTCATAATGAAACAATGTAAATGGTATCAAAGTCATATTGGGGTGAGATTTATAGAACTAATGGACTATGTGAAAGAGCTATCTATGAAGTAAAGCATGAGATGTAGTAACCCGAGATGCTAGCAAAACTATAATACCATGATTGGTTTTGGACTGAATATTGGCTTGAGCCCAATTTTAATAAATAAGGTTGTAGAGTTGCGATGAGGACATTACGAGTTAAAATAAGGAGAGAATTGCAACACTTACACAAGAAAAAGGTGCCAGCTTAAGCTAGCATGTCAACTTTAAATACAACATCAAATATATATAAGAAAAGGAAATGGTTTATAAGGTCCAAAGTGGTTTTGGATTGAATATTGTCTTAAGCCCAATTGTAATAAATAGGTTGTAGAGTTGCAATGAGAACATTGCGAGCTAAAATGAGGAGCGAATTGCAACACTTACACATGAATAAGGTGCTAACTTAAGCTAGCATGTCGAAATCCAACAACAAATGCATATAAGAAAAGGAAATGGTATATAAGGTCCAATGTGTTACTACTAATATAACTTAAATTAACCATTTTGAACAAAAATTGAGTCCAAAATAATAGGTTATTTAGAGGCAGTTTCGGTTAAGCTTTTACATATGATATTAAAGCTACCTTAGGATTATATTATGTGAAGTTGATTGGTCCACAGGGAAAGGACTATCTATAGAGGAAGCGCAAGATGGGCTTGCTTGGGACATTAGTGAACCATAATACACTGGACAGATCTTGGCTTAAGCCTAATTGTAAATATAAGTTATGAGCCGGCTAAGTTATAGTGAGAACATCTCAAGCTAAAGGATGAGAGAAATGTAAGAGCCATATCTTGTGACCTACTAGCTTGAAGAACTTAAGCTAACAAATCAAATAGATAAAAAATTCCATTGCCATACCTAGTAACCTACTAGCTTGAGAAACTTAACCTAGCACATCAAATAGATAAAAAATCCCATGTAGTTGCAAGGGTCCAATATATTACTACTAGTGTAACTTGAGTTAACTGTTTTGAGCTACTTGAGTCTTAAATCAATAGGTTATATTGGGATAGTTTTAAGTTGGGCCATCACAAGTACTCTACTTTGCTGTGGCTTTATTAGGATACAAACTTTCTTTTTTTTTTTTTTTTTTTGTGACTTTTAACAAAGAGAAAAAGTGATGGCAGAACAAGATGTAAATCAAGTGACACTTAAACAATCAACCCTTATTGATTTGAGGTAGAGAAATAATAGTGCCAAAGCACTATCAAAATTTGAATGGTTAACAAAAAAGAGAGAATAAGATGAAAATAATTATAGTAAAAAAGCCAAAACTTAAAATTAACTGTGACTTGTGAATAAAATAATTTTTTTGTAGCAAATCAGTTATTAAAAAATAAATAAACTTAATATATAATAATAATTGACATGGGATGATTTGTGGAATGGATCAAGTAGAGGCAAATTATATCTTGGACCCGTGTGCATGTGGCAATATTGACCAAGACACGTAATGGATGGGAGGAAACTAAGGGAGGGGGACCAAGGACACACAAGAGGAGAGTAAGGGAGGAGGACCAAGCTTAGCTCAAAAAAAAAAAAAAAAAAAAAAAGGGAGGGGACCATGAGATTTTAAGTCTTTTTTTTTATTTATTTGTAATACTTCCAAATAAAATAATATTTATTTTATTTTACTTTTTAGAATTCAAAAGATAATTAAAATTATATTAATTTCTCTAAGAAAAAATTACATTAATAGTTGAAATTTTTTATTGTTTAATTCTTCTAATTAAAATTATACTAATTTCTCTAACAAAAAACTACATTAATGATTCAATTTTTGTATTTGTTTTAATTCTTCTAATGATAATTTTAGTATCATGAATATTAATAGAAAAATAAAGAACTAAATTTTTATTGTGCATAAAAATTTTCAATGTAATTTTTATTTATAAATTTTAACATTTTATGGAAATTTTTTAAAATGATTTTTAAGAATAATTTTATATTTTTATAGAATATCATATTTATCATTTATATGCCATTAGATTTTTACTAAACAGAAAATGTAAGTTCATAGCTTATATGGTGTAAATTCATTAAAAATTAACTGCTGAATATAGTTATAAGTAACAAGATCATTAAGTATTACTTATAGATTCATCCAATATAAGGTGTAAGTTTATCATTTATAAACAGTAAATTCATCAGTTAATACATGAATTTATTTTTTAATTTATAAATTTTTGAACAATAATTTATAAATCTCATGTATACATTTGATGAACCTTTTGCCAGTTTATAATTTATGAACCTTTTGTTTTTAAATTATAAACCTATAGATTTTTATGAATTTCTAAACTATAATATAAATTTCAGGTATATATGTAATGAATCTACGGTTTATAATTTATGAATTTGTTATTTTTAACCTACAATCTTGTAGTTTTATAATTAATGTTTATAATTTTTATTGATAAATTTGTGTTTATAATATATGCTTGTATTTTATAATTTATAGTTATGAATATGAAATTATTAATTTTAATGTTTCATTATTATTATTAATTTTTAAGAAATTAAAATATTATTACATAATTATAAAAATAATTAAAATTTAATAGAGGAAAAATTAAAATTAAAATTAAAATTATTTTTGTTTTTAATTTTTTAGAAATATAAAATTATTTTCCCCTGTTTTTACTTTTAATTATATTGATTAAAATCCTTTTAATTTTAATATAAGGTACTTTTTTTTTTTTATAAAAATGTTAACATATTATTAAAAAAAATAGTGTTGTAATAAAAAAGAAGTACAAAATATCCTGAAAAAATAAAATTAAAATAAAAAATTATTAATAATAAAAGATAGGATACAGTAAAAGACAAATTACTAATAAATTATTAATAATAAAACATATCCTATCTAATAATCTCTCTTTAATCAACTTTTTTAAGAGCATGAGTTATCCTTCTATAATTAATTCTATCTTATCACTTTTTATTGTTACTGTCTTGACAATCTTGTCGTACTGGGCTATAGATAACTTTAAAGTATTATCGTTTTAATATTTATAATTAGCTATAAATAGTTTTGGACATCTTCTGTAAAAACATGGTATAATATTAATAATTGAAATGTAAAAACGTGTATAACTCATTAATAATATTAATAATATCAAAGCCAAATGTATTCATTAAGATTTTGATAACTGAGAAGAGGAAGAAGTTGCGTCTTTCATGTTAGGTAGTTTATGGGATCTAATTTTAAAAAGAAGGTACAACTGTAATAAGAACAATGTCTAAACTTCTTCAATTTTATTTTTTATCAATCGAGTGTTTGCTCAATTTTAGATTTTTCGACCATAGGCACTTCATTAATATATATATATATATATTGAAAAATAAAATTGTGACTTTAAAAAAAAATTTCAGACACTAAAATATAATTATTTTATGTAAATAGTAAAAAAATACTGTTTAAAAAAAGATATATTTGAAATACCTCAAGATAAATTCCCAGATAAGTAGTTGGATCATAACGGTTTCACTTAAAAACCACTTTTCTAGATAAAATATTATCAAGATAACTAATTTAGTAATATAATAATTTACTAAAACTATACCCAACAATAGAATAATTAATTAAAAAATTTTTAAAAACAAATTCAATATATGTAAAATCTTAGGATTTAGATTTCATCAATTAATTACCTATGGTATTCTTATGCTTACTTGGTTGGTTTAATTTTATTAGAATTAATTATTAGATTTTCCTTTAATTATGTGAAGTTCTCTCTCAAGATAAATCACAATAACTTATTTTGAGATACAATATTTGATTAACATGAGTTCCAAAAACTCTTCTTCTTGATCAAAATAGAAATAAAAGAAATTGACACTAAGAAAATATATGAAAATCTATCTACATCTTTTTTTTTTTTTTTTTTGCTATTTTGAGTTGTGATTTTGGAGAACAGAGGTAATGCCTATTTATAGGCAAATTTCATCTTCATTTTCAACCATGTTGTATCATTGATTATATCATTATTTTCATCACATCATTTTTTGCATCATTAATTTCATGACATCATTGCCTGCATTATTTATAAAATAACATAATTGTCTGCATCATTTATAAAATGATATTATCGTCTGAGTCATGATATTATTGCATCATTATGACATCATTTTTATCTGCAAAAATAAAATAAAAATACTAAAAATATATTATAATTTATTTATAAATTGTAGAACTATTTAATTCTAAAAATAAGTAATAATATTATTATATTTTTTAGAACAGAGTTAAAATTTGAGTTTAAATAAATAAAATAACTTTAAAAATGTAGAGTTATCACTCATCCATCAATATAATGACACTTTTTATTAATTTTATGATAGTTATTAAAAGTGAGGTTTACTCTTATTGTACTAATCATAATATTGTTATTTAATAGTAATAGAACCTACATGACCATGTGATTCCTAACTGCTGCTTTCTCTAATTGATTACTTTTGTTATATTGGTTGTGTACAATTTAGGTATTTGTATGACAATCAATTGACTGGAACTATTCCAAAAAGTCTGGAAAATTTAAAAAAATTGATTACTCTGTAAGTATTTCATATTATATATCTTTGTGAACAACCTCAATTTTTGGATTAGAAGAGGCTAGTTAATTAAATAGTAATATACAACTCTACATTTATGTGATTTTCTAACTGATTGCTTTGGTTATGTACAATTCAGGAGGCTCAATGAGAATCAATTGACAGGAATTATTCCAGAGAATCTGGGAAGTTTAATGAATTTGGAGAACCTGTAAGTATATCTTATATATATAATTTTTGAAATGATAAGTATCATATGTTATATACCTTTACGAACAACCTCAATTTCCTGATTAGGAGAGAGCCATCCGTTAAGCATATTTTATACCTAAAATATGGTACTATAGGCAAAATAAAAGTATTAATAGTAAAAAAAAAAAAAAATCCTCATTCACTTCAAGAGTGTGAGAATTAAGAGTTTCATATTTGAGTTCTCATCCATCAATATAATGAAACTTTTTATTAATTTTATGATAGTTATTAAAAGTGAGGTTTGCTCTTATTGTACTAATCATAATATTGTTATTTAATAGTAATAGAACTCTACATGACCATGTGATTCCTAACTGCTGCTTTCTCTAATTGATTACTTTTGTTATATTGGTTGTGTACAATTTAGGTATTTGGATAACAATCAATTGACTGGAACTATTCCAAAGAGTCTGGGAAATTTAAAAAAATTGATGAATATGTAAGTATCTTGTATTATATATGTTTATGAACAACCTCATTTTTTGGATTAGAAGAAGCCAGTTAATTAAATAGTAATTACAACTGATTCTCTAACTGATTGCTTTGGTTATGTACAATTCAGGAAGCTCAATAAGAATCAATTGATTGGAATTATTCCAGAAAATCTGGGAAATTTAATGAATTTGAAGAGAATGTAAGTATCTCTTATATATATATATATATATATATATATATATATATATATATATATATATATATATATATATATATATATATATATAAATATATATATATATATATATATATATATATATATATATATTGAAATGATGAGTATCATATATTATATACCTTTACGAACAACCTCAATTTCTTGATTAGGAGAGAGGCCATCCTTTAAGACGGCAAACCAAACAGCATCATAAAACCTTTAATATCCATCAAATTTAGAAGATATAATATCCAAGGCCCAATGCATATTTCGCCTTCTAAACTTGGCACTAAAAATTACTTTAGCTTATATTTAGTTCATGGAATAAAATACACAAAAAGTATAATAATTATTTTTGAAGAATAGAATAGGATAAGAATAAATTAATTATTCTAATTTCATAATTTGGTTCATAGTATATAATAACTAATCTATTCATATAAATGATTATAATATCCCTATAAATTAATTTCACTATTAATATTAAAATTAAGTATAATTTACTAAATTTTATTCAAAAAATAATTTAAATGCATATAAATAAAATTTTTTATTTGATTTAAAATTTAAAAAATTAAAATTAAAAATGAAAATCTGAAAATAAAAAGAAAAGGCAATAATGGTGAGTTTGAACTTGTCAATATTTTTTAAAAGTAAAAATAAAAATATTATATTCTATAGTCTAAAAAATACTGATTTTTTAATTTTTTATGAAATATATATTTCATAAAAATTGTGAATTGTTATTCTATAAAATTAGTATTCATTATCTAAAATTTGAATCAAAATATAAAAAATTATTTCTTATGAAATAATTATTTCATTTCTTAACTATTTCATAAACGAAATATAGCCTTACTCCTAAATTTTTAAATTAATCAATTTAACATCTAAAATTAACCAATTTTGAAACCATGAAGCGTCCATTTATCTAAGTCATCAATGCATGTAAATTCGCGCTTACAAAGGAATACTTGCCTAACATTTATTTTGATTAAAAATTATTATTTTATTATTAAAATTAAATAAAACATTTTTCTTTCCTCTTTCATCTCCATCTCACCTACCAACCACTCCAACAGAGGCTAAAAATATGGAACGAGATCGTCTCTGCTTTGGCTAAAATGGGTATCACCACACTATTTCCCATTCAGGCTTTCAATCATTGAATTTCTTTTTGTTTCCTTGGCTTTTGTTTTTCCAGTTTGGTTTTGATTAAAAAGAAACCCCTTGCTAATTTTTTCATCTATTTAGTGTCTTTATAGCATTGTTTCTCTTTTTTTTTTTTGAATAGTTAATACTTAATAGTCTTAATTTGTCAACTTTAAAACTCAGGAGATAAAGTGACTTTTGATACCAAGTTTGGAGAGTAAAATATGTGTTTGGCCTATATTCAAGGATATATATAAGATTTTGAAATTTTAGTTAAAAAGTTATATCTAAACAAATATATCCATTTTCAATGTACTATATAAAACAAGAAATAAGTACATAGTTAATTGATGCATTGCAAGGATATAAATTGTAACACTATATAACATTGATTAAACATAACAAGTACACCAATAGCAAAATGAAAAGATAATGTTACAGCATATGTAATAAAGTAAAAACAAGTGTTTTCATAAGACTATGTAATGAATTTAATAAAGGAAAAAGTGCCAATAATTGATTTGTTAACATTCTCTTAAACTTGAAGCCCTCTAAACCCAATTTTTAAGTTGACAATCTTCAAAATTAGGAAAAAATAAAAAATCAACAGTTATATAATATTAGTTTTTGATATTAATATTAGTTCTTCAAAAAAACACTAATGTTATATGGAAAACCCTTTTAAATTGAAAAAAAAAATTACAGGACAAACTCCAAATAAATTTTAAATGTTATTTTCAATTAGAATATGTTTTAAGAGCTTTATAATGATATTTTACATATAATAAATTTAAAATTTATAAGATATTTAAATATAAATATAGCTTCATAAAAAGAAAAAATTAATGTGATTGTCAATCAATTTTAGACATTGATAATTTCAAATTTTAATAATTAGTAAGGTCAAACATTAAATTTAAATTATAATATGTTACAACATATTTGTAATGGTATATTATACATATAAATATATTTATAAATTAATTTTATATTTAGAAAATTTGACTTTTCAATTAAAATTGTAAAAAGTTAATTTTTTTTTTTTTGGAAATTATAGTAATTAAAAGTTAAATTGGTTACATAGGTCGTTTTGTGTAACCTATTAGATAAACAGGTCGTGTTTAGTTTGGCCATCAATTAAACATGATATGATATGAATTGTCAGTCCTACTCCAACTTCGGAGCATGCAATGGGTTAGTTCGGTTAACAATTTTCTTTAACCGAACAAATTGAAATTGAATATTAATCGAACCGATCGAGCCAAAATAATCATATAACCAAATCAACTGAACCAAAATATTAAATTTTGGTTAAATCGGTTACATTGTACTATTTTTGGTTAAAAATTGAATATTATAAAATGTCTTTTCATTTTAATTTAAATATATGATGAGTATTTATCATCTACATCCCTGAAATTTTTTAATTTATTTATATAAGAAAAATGAAAAAAAAATACGTAGTATATCATGGCATAAAATAAGGCTATTTAATATTATAAATGAATATTATATCCTAATATTTCACAAATATAAGTATAAAAATTAATTATGCATCAATTAAATTATAAATTCAAAAAAAAAGAAAAAAATAAGCATATAAACTAATTTGGCACTTTGGAATTTCTAATTTATTTATCTAAAAATAAATAAAGTAAATCAGTCATTCATGTAATTTGGTAAATGAAAATTCTAAACTGAACTGAAAACCAAAATTTTTATATTCTTTAATTGAAGTGAAACGATCATTTTATTCAACTGAACTAATTTAACTCAGTTATATCAGTTTGGTTTGGTTAATCAGTTTTTACTAATTAATGTTCACTCCTACTCCAAATCATGGAGAGATATTGGCTATCTTAATTCTTCACACATGCAGCACGGGCCTCAATATTTTCCTTCATCTTTCCCACAAAAGATGCAATTCCCTTGCACTTATCTTCTTTTTTCAAATTCTTCATGTCATTCATGGACTTCTTCAAATTGTTTGAATTTTAAGGATGCTTCACCTTCTCAAAAATCTCCAACTTTTTCTTGTTCAGATGGACATTGTATTTTTCATCTTATGAAAAATGTAATTTTGAAAAGCAAGTTTAAACTCAATATCAAACAAACTCCAAGAAAACAAATACCCTTTTTTTTTTTTTTCTACTGATGCTAAAATGAATTAAGTTGGGTCTATTATCTAATTAAAATATGCACTATCACTAGGCTAACCCGATAAATACTAAAAATAAAAATATTGATAATTAAAAGAGAGAAAAATAAATTTTACATACTATACAATACCTAGAAAAATTTTCAAAATGTTGTAAAGAAATCAAATGAATAGACAACTTGTGATTTGAGTTAATAATTAAATTGTTGACTTTTTCAGATAAAAAATAAATCACTATAATGCTAATCCAAATCTTGGTCAATTATGATACACAATAATAAGCTTTATGGTACCATTCTTAGCAACTTCGAATATCTAAAGTCATTGAAGTCCTTGTAAGTAACTGCTATGGTTCTATTTCACTATCTTTGCTATCTAATAATAATAATATTTTCTCACTGCTTGCCCAATATGACTATACTCTTGATTATATTGTGTTGGTTTGCATGAACATTAGGGTTTTTTCATACAATTATTTGAATGGTCCAATACCAACTAAGTTCGGCGGTTTGCAAAATTTGACTTCTATGTAAGTATTATGCTGCAAACTACTTGTTATTTGTTATTCCCAATATATATTTGAGTTAATTTGTTTCATGATCTGAGAGAATTTTTTTATTTAGGTTTACCATAGTTGCATGTGCTCTTTAATTTTGATAATTGCTAAGTTCAATTACTTTACTTCTCAATAAGAAAATTGTTCAAATTAATATGTCATGGGCCACCTAAACTTTCACCACCATACTCCAAGAATTGCACAGTCTTAAAGTATAGTATGCATAAACTCATCGAAAATCCATAAAACCTATACTTGCTATTAATCTAATATAGAATCATGCAAATAACCATACATAATGCATCTACCAAGATCAAAATCTCAATCAAATCCATATCATATATCATTTTATTTACACATCCATAATTTTTAATTTCTATGGAGCAACTAATAATAGAAACACTAGAACTTTAATATTTACATATATTCATAAAGTATAAACATATACATTGTGCTTCTTGATAGAGAAGGAAGCTTTAATTCAAATTGCGCAAGAGTCAAAGAATTTCTCTTATAATACTCTTATTAATAATATTATCCACTATCAATTCCAACTGAATAAGGATCCTTGCCTAATTAGCAACAACATTAAAATAAGAAATCTACTCTATAAAGAAAATAATCTCCACTCAATTGAGAAATATTTCTCACACATAAAATAGGAAAAAGTTTTCTTCCAAGTCCCATTAGGATTTTGAATCATAATCTTAACAACCTGAAATCCATAGACGATATAGTGAGTCGTTAATTATGTAAATTATAAAATGCATATGAATGAGGAGATTTTATAAATAGTCAATGAGTCATAAAAAATGGTATTAACAATATATTAATCAAGGTTCATAAGGTCATATATACATATATATATATCAAATATATCATGGTTCAATAAACATTACATATATGTGCCATAATGAAAGGCACCAATGTATAGAAAGTTGTAATAGAACATATCATGATTTCCATCAATTCCTCGTACATCAATTAACTCGTGGGTGGGACCATGCAACTATCACCATGGTCACTATATACATATCATGTCTAATGTGCACTTCCTTTAGTGCACGCCTAAAGTACTGCCCTCTCTATAACTTTTCAATAAAACTCAAATCACCTCAATTTACATGTCATTCATCAATTATTTGGCTCACCTCACCTATATGTGAAATTTCCAAACCAAACATTAACTAAATTCCATTAAATCCTAACCATATAGCTTAATTTCTCAATTCTTAAGTCTTACTAACAAACATATCTCATGACTATGAAAAACTAACTTAATCTTAGAGTTTTTACAGATTCAAACTCAAATATAAAATTAAACATCTATAACTAATTCTAAACTATCAAACTAGACTCATAAGAAAGTTGTCGAAAAACTATCATCGGTGGTGATTGGCGATGAAATAGATATCAATAGGTTTGTTTCGAAATGGTGAATCTAGAAATATAGGTCACTCTATCTCACTCTCTGTAAATCATCGGAAACCAGTGTTATTAACCCCAATCTTAGTCAAGTTCCAATCAAAATGAAAGTTAACCATTTTAGATGAAATATATACCAAATAAAAGCTTAGGAAACAAGGAGTCCAAAAATACCAAAATTTCTAGGAATAGAGGTCAGAGCTGGTAAAAAACAAATATAAAAGGTCCTTGTCTGTGGCTATTTTAGACGGGGTGTACATCGACTATATATTATTTCTTTCTTCTTTTAAAATTCATGTTATTACAATCTTTCCTCCTTAAAATAAATTTGTCCTTGAATTTCCCTAAAGGCAAACTTAGTATAATTAATTTCCAGTTACATGCCCTCGTTATCCTGCTCGTCTTAACTTGTAGTCTACCCCTACATAATGTAATAAAACTTATTGGCTCGCCTCATTGGCTTGTACAAACATCTGTAGCCCTATTGTCGAGTTCTTACTTCATCCTCATCCTCATCATAATGGACCTCTCAGTTCGTTTAAACTTCTTAGTTCATTTCCTTAATATCAACTCGTCTTTGCCATGTCATCAAAGCCTATCTCTTATATTACTTATCTTATAAGTCCACACTATGCCCTTAAACTATCCTAGTATCGAGCTTCTTAGCTCGTCTTACTCTTGTATCGAGGTCTCTCAATTCGTCCTTATTTTCATAAATAGAGCTCTTTTTGCCTTGTATTCTTGTTTCGCATAATTGTCCCACTTTATTTTATTGTCTCACTTCACCTTAGTCCTTTGCCTCATTTTTCATGTTACTGAGCTTTTCTACTTGCTTTGGTGTACTAAATCTAATAGTTGTTTTGCTATGCTGAGCTTATACATTCATTTCGTTATATCGTACTCATGAGATGTTACTCATCCTTTTCCTCTTCCCATTGAAACTTATCTTACTGTTGGTATTGATCCTCGGCTTGATCTAACACCTCTTTTAACACTTCTTCTATTACTAGCTAATTCCAATTCCCTTTATCTGAACCATAGATTGAGTAACTTGAGGTCCACTTGTTGAAACTACTTATGGACAATTTCTCACAAAATGACCTAATTGTCCACAACCAAAACAAACACTAGTCTCTAAGTAACATCGTTGCTTTTCCATATTTCCACAAGTGGAACATTGAGTTATTAACGTCCTCAGATATGCTAAACTAGCTGTGTCAATGCTCACTTAAGGAATGGCTCTAAAAGAACATGGCCTCACTTGGGATCTCCTTATTTGTCCCTGAAAATCAAGTTGTCTCTTTACTGTATTCTTATCTCCACTCAGTCTAAATGAACTTCTAATGCTAGATTTGTTTTTTTCCTTTACTATTTTATCATCATTCATTCTATTCTCATTCATCCTCATCTTATCCATATAAGGAATTAAATTCATAAGCTACTAATACTTTAAAAAAGGATGTCCTCAATCCCCTTAGGAAGTGCTGAATATGAGTTACTTCATCAAGCATAAGGGTTAGAGCAAACTTATTCAACTGACTAAATCTCTTCACATATTCAGATACAGACATACTTGGAGTAGGTACTAGTTCTTCAAATTCCATGGTTTATGCTTCCCTTACACTCTCAAGAAGGAACTATTAATTACCATCTCTTTAAACTATTCCTTTATGATTTCATCATCACCTTGAAGCAATCTAATCACATTTCTCTTAAACTAGTCTCTTGCATCACTTCTCGTCAAATAACTAGCAAACTCTATTGCCTTCCTATATGAAATCCTCAAGTTTTGTACCTTATCCTTTATTTCTTCAAGAAAGTCAGTAAGGTCCTTTTCACCATTATACTTTAAAGGTTTCAGCTTCATAAATTTCTCAAAAGAGACTTCCTTTACTTAGAGTATAGCTTGCTATCTTCATTGGATTACTAATTCATTCAATAATTCATTATTCCTCTAAATTTGATCTAACTTCTTATTTATGGCATACACATCATTCCTTGCTTAGTTACTAGAATTCTCATCAGATAAAGCAACTCTTCTAGGATGACCTTGTCCATGTTCCCATCGAGGAGGCATTATAATACTATAAAGCAACAAAGAACGTTCATATCATAATATAACAACACACTAGTCTATATTTAAAACAAAACAAAACATTAACAATAAGGAAACTTATGCTTCGTAGTTCATTTAGTCTAGCTTACTCTTAGCTTATCAACCTTATGCTATCTTATATACACTTCAATGTATAACTTATCTTCTATACTATTACTCTAATCTTAACTTAATCTTTCTCTAACTTTTGATATGATACCACCTTTGTCACAACTTAACTCCAAGAATCATGACAGTCCTAGAGTATGGGTAGGTACAAAGCCATCGAAATCTCATAAAACCCATACCTGCTATTAATCTAATATAGAATCATGCAAATATCCATGCATAACATATCTCTCAAAATCAAAACCTGAATCAAATACACATCATATATCATCCTATTTACACATATATAACTTTAAATTTCTATGAAGCAACTGATAATAGAAACACTAGAAATTTAACATTTACATATATTTACAAAGTATAAACAATACGCTGTAGTTCTTGATGGAGAAGGAAGATCAAGAAGCTCTAACTATATAAATCAACCTCTACATTATATCCTCTTTAATCTATAACCTGAAATCCATAGGTGATTGATTAGTTGTCAACATAGTAAATCATGAAATATATATGAATGAGAAGGTTTTACAAATAGTCAATAAGTCAATGAACAATGGTATTAACATATATTAAGCAAGGGTTCATAGGGTCACATACATATTCACATCAAATATATCATGGGTTCAATAAACATTAGATATATGTCCCATGAATGAAAGGCATCAAGGTATAAAAAGTCATAACAGAACATCTCATCATTTCCATCAATTGCTCATACATCTATTATCTTATGGGCGGGATCGTGCCACTGTCCCTATAGTCACTGTATACATATCATGTTTAACATGCACTTCCTTGAGTACACACCTAGAGTATTGAATTCTCAAGGTAAGGCTTTGTTTAATGTGCATTTTTATGAATACACACCTAGGGTACTACCCTTCTTAGGTAATGCATCACTGATGCATATGGTTTAATGGCTTTTCCCTCATTAGTAAAGAGTTTTGTTATAATTTGTCTTAAGTTTTGTCGTGGTTCAACGGAATCATATCATATTCATCAATTGGTTAGCCTAAATGGCTTTTCATGAAGAAATAAGGTAATATTTAACAATATCAATATCAATAGCAAGGTTTCATATTAATGAACATGGTTTTAATTAACAATAAAACAATAGCAATGACAATGATCATATCAATAACAATATAGGTCATTTAGAACAAATAAATTAAATAAAAACATTTCATATTGGTTATTATGCAATAATAGATTTCAAAACTTGCCTCATCTGCTACAACCTTTCAATCAAACTCAAATCACCTCAATTTATAGGTAATTCATCAATTCCTTCACCCAACCTATACATGAAATTCTCAAATCAAAATCAACTAAGTTCTACTAAATCCTAACTATATTGCTTAATTTCTCAATTCTTTAGTCTTGCTAACAATCATATCTCATAGCTATGAAAAACCTAATTTAATCTTAGAGATTCTATGGATTTAAATTCGAATATCAAATTAAACATCTATAACTAATTATAGATTGTCAAACAATACTCACTAGAAGGTCACTGGAAAACTATTGTAAGTGGAAGTTGGAGGCAAAAAATGATGAAACCCAAGTCAGATATAGGTTTTAGCTTTCCACAAAATGGAATTTCATCTAATTTTGATCAAGAGGCCATAAAATTGAAAGTAGCGCTAAGAATTAAAAACTAACAATTTCATATAATTTGATCTATTCGAGGATAAAGTAATAGGAAGAAGAAATATAGAACAAGAAAAATAAAAAAAATCCAAACATGTCAACAAGCCACCGCGATCGATAGCATGTTGCCAAGCTATTGTGATCGGCAATAAGTCATGACAAATCAAGTACGCAGACAACACTACTAGATGAGTGATGATCTTACTTAGCAAGCCCTATGGCACTTTTGCATACACTCACTTCACCATCACCTTCGACCCCATTGTTGTTGCTACTCAAATTCCTTCACTCATCTTCTTCTATGAGTTTGATAGTTGGTTCTTATTTTCATTTTTTGATTTTCAACAAGGTCATAGGTATTATGAACTCTTTTATAAAAAATTCTCTTTGGTGATATGAGTTTGGTGTGATCTGGTTTTTTAAATCATTAATAACGATTATCAAGTATTCATTTTCTTTTTTATTTTTTAAGTTTAATATCTTTTATTATGTAAAAATATGAAATGAGTTCCATATCTAATCTTGTAGGGCCCATTTAAGGACACGTGACCCATTAATCTCTTAATGGGTGCAAATTTAAAGTATAAGGGGGTAATTAGACTAATTTGATTTACTTAACCCACATTGAACATTTGGCCAAAGTTTGAGCCCCAAAATGGGTCTTTTACTCACAAATAAAGATCATAATATCCCTAATTCCTCAAAGTGCAAGTTATATGTATGTATTAAAAAATAAGTCTCCACTTTTTTCAAGTGAAAATATTATTCAACTAATGAATATATCAACTATATATTATCCCTCTCCTAACTCAATCTTCTTAATTTAACTTAGTTTCTTTACTAGATATATTTCATGTAGAACCATATCATACGTAGTCATAGATAACATGCTAAGATAATAAAAACACCAAGCATAAACCTTGAAAAATGATAGAAAGTATAAGTGTATTATTTTGAGGTGTTGTTTAAACCTTAAAGAGTCTCACATAATGAAGAACTAGGGATTCATTCTCTCATTACCCCCATTGTGAGTGGCTAATTAGACATCTCACTCACATTTTAGTATGCATTTTGGCACTTTTTAACCAAGCCACAAGGGCAAGGTGGGAATAAGAGTTGCCACTCAGTAAAATT
This sequence comes from Reutealis trisperma, assembly GCA_947687605.1. Taxonomy (NCBI): domain Eukaryota; kingdom Viridiplantae; phylum Streptophyta; class Magnoliopsida; order Malpighiales; family Euphorbiaceae; genus Reutealis; species Reutealis trisperma. Next base: position 325,459 of record CANTUT010000644.1, on the reverse strand, counting down.
GAGGCACTAGTTAGAGATTAAGTTAGCTAGGAGGTTCTTGGTAATGCTTAACACCTTAGCCGACTCTAACACCTAGAGATTCGGGTTTGAGAGTTGGATCCTACATTTCTTTGGTCTGCTATGAGTGATATACCAATCTATTCACATTGATTTTGTAAATGAGTTTAACATGCATTTGTAGTAAAGTAAATCACACAAGAGCACAACAAATAAACAATAAAATCATCAAATAAAGATCTTACTTAAGATTATTATAACATGGTTACTAAAATGTCCAAAATCCCCAAAACTACAAATTAAAATAATAAATTAAATCAATAAATTACATTTAAAATACAAATTACAAAACAAAACCAAGCAAAGTATGGAGAGCATTTTGTACCAGGATGGCCATTAAACCGCAAATGGGGATGAACATCATAAGGAAGGATCATTATGAGGTAGAATGCCCCTATATAGGGGGTTCATACTTGGAACACCCTTAATTCTATCATCTCTGCAATTTTATTAGTTCTGATGCATGTGATTTCAATAATTTTCAGCCAAGTTAATGTCTAAGAGTATTTCTAAGTAAACAAAAACATTTAAATGGATTAAAAAAATCTAAAATCTAAACATGCCATTATGATCATTTGAAGAATGGGCTACTATTCTTCCTAAATTCGTACTTTCTAATCCATTAATCATGCATACAATGATTAACTAAATATTATAAATCTAATAATATGTATATCTAAATATAATTAAATCATATAAATACATAAATAGTAAATCTAAACTAAAGCATGGCTAGCCTAAGCCTATTATAAAGCAAATAAAAATTAAAAATACCTAAGAACAATTGAACAAAACATGCAAAAAATTAATCTAAAGAGAACCAATAAAAAGATTAAATGCCCTCAGAAATATGCCTGGAATCACTGACGACCACAAGTTAATAGAATTATCATTCTTCCCCAACTTTGAACTAGGAGCCAAGAACGCTATTTAATTAGCAAATTAAAAAGCAATTAAGATCTTTAGATGTTCCTAAAGGGATTCTCCTTAAGAAAACTCAAAGAATCTTGTGATTACAAGCTAAACAAATAATGCACATTTTGTTCTTAAGCCTTTCTCTTTGCATTTGTTTGTTTATTATTTTATTTATTTATATATATATATTTTTTTTTGGGTAGGGGGGACGGTGGGGATGGCGTGTATGTGGTTGCTCTATTTATGGGTCTCCCAAATGCCAAATTGGGAGGGAAATTTTCCTCCCATCTAAATTTAAATTCCAAAATAAATGTTGTTTAATGTAAGTTAGGAGTAAAGTCTTTTTGTATTATTTTACTTATTTTTTTTAATTATGATGACGCACTTTAAATGCTTTATCTTTTACATGCTATGTAAATATCAAATGTCATTTGCATTACACTTCTTAATTAGTGTATTTTTTTTAGGAAATTTATGAATTCACATTCATATATATATATATATTAAAAAGAATACATCTTAATCTAAAGATAGAAATATAAAAACATATACTAAGAAAGTACCAAAATAATAAATTGACTTCACTCGTATTTCTTAGAATATATATTTTTCAATCCTATTGATAAAGTATTAGAACTAGCAATTTATGTTTTCTTGGTGGCTAATTAGCCACAAATCGACCTTCACCATATCTTTGAGAAGGGCAATTATTTGAATATTAATAGCAAATCTAAAACTGATAAATTAAATTCAAAAATTTTTAATAGTTTAAAAGAACAAAATACTTTTATAGAAAAGGGATAAAACACTTAAATAAAGGAAGAACCAATAAATCCTATAAAAATAAAAATAAATAAAAATAAAACTATAAACAATAATAAATCCATACCAAAAAGACATATAAGCTGATTATTGAATGAAAAATGTAAGAAAAGAGAAAAAGAAACCATTGTTGATCAATAGAGAATATCAGTGGCTCAAAGAAAAAAATTCAATTATTTAGACTTTTCATTAGCATATTAGTTTCACTTTTTTGGGTAACAAATTTTTTTTTGCCATAATAACTCATCATTGTAAATAAGAAAAGTAACAAAAATTATTTTTTATCAAATTGAGCTACAAATTAATAATAATAATAATAATAAAAGATGAATGAAAATAAGGAGACAAAGTAAATGTTGTAGTTGTAATAAGTTGAAGTTTCATTGATGGCCTTACAAGTGTCAATGAACCTAATGGAGCCATTTATATACAAGTGGGTTGTAATTAGTCAAAATTGTAAGGGACAAAATAGTCTTATAAGGTGTCATGCAAGTTTTTCTATAGAATAAAGAAAAGAAAATCATTATCGATCAATAGAGAAAATAAAAAATAGCTAAAAAAAAATCAATTATTTTGATTCTTAACTAGTGTATTAATTTCGCTTTATTGAGTAACAAATCTATGTCTGCCATAATAACTCATCACAGTAAATAAAAAAAATTAAAAAAAAATACTTTTTATCAAATTGAGCGACAAATCATTGAAAAAAATAAGGAGACAAAGTTAATGTTATAATTTTAATATAAGTATAGTCTTACAAGTACCAATGAAGCTGATGAAGCCATTTTTTTATAGGTGGGTAGGTTGAAATTACAAAATTCTATAGAATATATATAGAGATAATGGATTAACTCAAGACTAGAAATTAATTGAAAATAACTTAACTAATCAATTAAGGCTAGAATTTTTTTTTTTTTTTAGGAGGAACTAAGATTAGAAATTAATTGAAAAGATATTTACAAGAGAGTAGTTATTAATATAGGATTATATTTGTAACTTACAAATTTTGATGGATGAAATACTATTTAGTCTTTTATAATTTGATCAAATACACTAATCAAAACATATATTTTAAAAATTATTTATTCAGTCCTTGCATTCTAATTTCTTCAAACACTTTAGCGGTACTATTAGAATTTAAGGGAGTTTTCTGTTAGTCAACAGAAATATTATATAAATGTAAAATATCTAAAATGTAATAAAATAATAATTTTGTATCAAAAATACCCCCTCATAGTTTCTAGCTCTTCTATACCTTAGAAATCTCACTCTCTCTCTCTCTCTCTCTCTCTCTCTCTCTTTTAATTTTTATTTCATTTTAAAGTTTGCTCAATTTATGAGCAACCCAACAATGAGGGAAGTGGGAACCAAGAGGGGCCATGGCTTCCTAACTTCCAAAATATAAAATTTTTAAATGTAAAATTATAAAAATTTTGGCCATATATTGTATTTGACCTCTTATTTAAGGTGAAAATTTTGTTTAAATGTAAAAAAATTGGTTTAATTTTATATACCACCTTAATAAAAATTATGGAATTTGACCTCCCATTAAAAAAATTTCTCAAAAGCAACTAAACAAACTCTAATAGCAATGAAATTTTCCTTCTAACTCCTCCTTTTCTTCTTTTACTAAATAGTAATTACCAAATAAAGAAACTAGATCTATAGGGCTTGGATAATATATAAGAGTTTTATTAAAAATCAATCCCACATTTGAAAAATACACCAAAAATACATAGATATATAATGGTTTGGGTTTGACTACTTAATTGGTTAAGTCTAATATTTTAATAATAATTGACTCAAACTCATTAAACCCAATTTATTCGTGGGTTTAACTTACATCCATTCAAGTCAGCTCCACCTTTTCAATTCAATTTCTATCATGGTATCATACCAGGTTCAATCTTATTCAATTTCATTCACCCGGTGTTCCTTTTAATAGTTGACTCAAACTCATTAAACTCTATTTATTCGTAGGCTTAACATACACGCATTTAAATCATTTTTACCCTTTCAATTCAATTTCTATCTTAATATATAAAATAAGAATTGTATCTCATCTTTTTAAGCAAAGACAAAGGTAAAATTAAGGATGTTCATAAACTGCCTATTCCATCCAACTCGAACCGATCCGCACTAATCCACAATCAAACTGTGGTTTGATAAGTGTAGTGGATTTAGTCACTTTGTATTTTTTTCAAATCACACTTGGTGGATTAGATTGAATTTTTTATTTCTTTAATCCGCAAACAAACCCACAATCCACACAACCAACAATATATATATATATATATATATAAAAGGTCCCACTTAGATTACTAAAAGAAAGTCCAGTAAGTTGGACTTTAATTAATAATTAATATTTGTATTAAAATAAAAACATAAAGACACTATAGATCACGTAATATTTCTATTTCTCTTATTTACTGGAATATCTTATTAGTCTGCTGATTTTGACTACCTAATGCTACATATTGATTTCTCTACTGTATTGCTGTTGATTTTTTGTTCTTCATTCTGCATTGTTTTTTTTAGTAGTTTTGATTTTTTTTTTTTAATATTGTTAAGGCTTGTAATGTGATTTTTGCACATTGTTTTTTTTCATTTAATATGTTTGCTATATAAAATACTTTATTTAGAATTTAAAAGTAAGTTGTTGAATTTATTACTATGTTTTTATTTTTATTTTTTTAAATATTGATAGAGATATTTGTTAACTAAAAAGTGAATAGTTAATGAAATAAATCTGTACAATCTAATATGATTCGATCTGATCGGTTTTTGTGGATTGGATTAGGTTGGTTTTTTCTATTTTTGTGAATTGGGTTGGATTGATAAACTTTCAATCTGCAATCTATGAATTGGATTAAATATCTTATTAAAACTGAACCAAACCGACCCGCAAACACCTCTAAGTAAAATTTTAGTTGATGGTAATGATGGCTGCTCCTAGCATGTTGAGTTTTTCTTTTCTACATTTTTTTTTCACCACTCAAAAGTTTTGATTTTGTGAAACAATGTGAGAAGCATGTACTTTCATTTGAACAAGGAAAAAAAAAAAGGTAAAACAGACTTTTTATTCAATCTTAACGTTAAAATAGAAAATAGAACTAAGTTATTGGATAGTTGAATAATAGTAAAGAAACCAAATAATTAATTTAGTAGGATCTTTTTTTTTTTATTATTATTTTCTTTTAATTATTAGATTTGATTGGGTTTGAACATACAATCTCTCAATTTTAGATATTACTCTAATATTATTGAAATATTAAAGCTTAGTGGTATTATATATATATATATATATATTTTTAATTGAACTCATAAATTTGCACATTATATATGCCTTTTCAGGGATCTTAGTTGTAATATGTTATCAGGCTCAATTCCTGAAGAACTGGGAAAGCTCACAAAACTCAGAAATTTGTATGCAATTCATTTATTATCCTCATGAGTTGCTCGGCTCTTGAACATTGCTGACAACTCTACTCCCTCTCTTATCCTTTTTCTTAATCATTTTAGTAACAAAAAATTAGCTCATTATATTTGCATATTTTATATATGGTATCCTGAATTTTTATGTGGTATTACTCACTTTGTGCAACTCAAAAAACAGGGATTTGAGTAACAATGAGCTCAGTGGATCACTTCCTAAAGATCTTGGA